>JAODAL010004367.1:0-157856 GCA_025379985.1 Phyllomedusa bahiana | reverse complement strand
CCCAAAATTATCCAGGTCCTACACTTCCCCAATGTTGGGTGCATATGGACTTGGGTCAAACAGTTTTTTTTTTTCCCAACTTCCAAAAATTTAAATTGGTTGATTTTGGGGAATGTGGGGGCGATAAGCTACTCACTTCTTTCATTGAACCATTCCTTCTCCACCTTACGTTGTTTATCTTTGTCCTCGGAAAAACCATATACTTGAGTTTGAAGTAACCTCTTGTAGGAAAACTCAATAGCTCAGTTGAGATCAACATTGATCCTTCAATATCCAAATCTTGGCGTGAAACAATCTATATTCAATTTCCATTTTTTTACTTCTTTGCGAACTCGACCCAACCTTCTTATGAAATTTTAAAAGTCGCGGCTTTTTCCCCCTTTTTTTTGGGGGCCATCATTACAGACCTGTGTAAATTTGCTTTCAGGGGATGTCGGGATTTCACTTTATGAAGTTACCACCCGCCCCCACCTCAGGGGACTGTCGCATTAGAACTGTGACCGGTGGGGGAGGATTGTTGACTTTTGATATTTTCGGGAGCCCTCTTGGTTTTGGGTGGAGGAGGGGGACTTTTTCATTCCAATTTCTTCAGCTGTCGCGCTCACAAATTTTTTGGAAATTTTTCTTCCCCCAGGGCCTACGAGAGTGGAGGATGCTTTTTTCTCTTTTTTTGGGGAAATTTCCTCTGGTCTCAACCCAAGTGACTTTTCGCGGGGGAATCAGCCTATAAACTTTTGAGTATTAGAGAATGTGTGAAAGGTTGAAAATTTTAGTAACAAAAAGAAAAAGAGTCCCCACCAGGAGCAAAACAAACAACCAGTCACATGAACAAAAAACCCGGCCCCATAAGCATATGCAAAAAATTTTTTGCAGTCATTATTTTAAAAACCAAGAGAAACGTATCGTCCCCATCAATCCCCCTTTTCATAGACAACCTCACTTGATCTCATTTTTCCCGGCTAGAGAAGGGCCTCTCTACACTAACAGGGTTGGGGGAAAAGGGGTCACCACGGGGAAAAAATCTCTAAAATTTAAAGGTATAAAGGAATTGCCTCACCACTGGGTCTGATAAAAAATTGTCTTCTACTTCTTGAGGGGAAATGAAAAATTACAAAAATTTGGGCATTATTTTGCAGGGGAACGTATCTTCCCCCTACGGTAACGTTTGCCTTTCCCACATCAATTACACCCTCATTTGTGGGGGAAGAATGGAGCTTAACAGGGCAAACCCAATTCATCTTTCTTCATGCAATGAACGGGACCAATTTATTATTATTTTGGATCCGAGTCGATCCTTTTTATAACCTCCGACTCCTCAAAATGGACACTGACTCCACAGCCCTGCAGCCAATGATCAACTCTAGGATGATCAAAGACCGTCTCAAGTTACCTATGATTTCTATAAAGGAGGAACAAAACAATTACATACATGTCTCATCATGTTTTGATTTAGAAAACGGTGTGCAATCTTTCCAGTGCATGGAAATAAAAACTATTATAAAGATTTTGTGCTTAGCTCATGTAAATATTTTGAACACAACTGTAAGGGCTTGTTCACACGGCGTTTTCACCCTGTGTTACAAGTGCTTTTTTAGATCTGTGTCTGGGACCGACAGGACGGACCCAGGGACGGATCTAAACAATTAGCAGTGACATTATCACTGCAGGCTATGAGGAAGACGCAGCAGCGTTCACATGAGAGATCACCGCTGCGTGTTTCCATAGCGCAGCTCGGGTCCGTCTTTGAAAGAATTGACATGCAATTCTTTCAAAGACTGAGCCAGGAAACACGCAGCGGTGTTCACATGAGATATCGCCGCCGGCCCCATAAACATTCATTACTAGCGGCGCGTATTCGCCGCTAGTAATTGACATGTCACTTCTCTCCCCGCTTGTCTATTGTGTGAGCAGGGAGAGGAGACGTAATCCATAGTTCTCTATGAGAACTGTGGACCACCGTAATGACTGGGACGTATCTCGCCCCGTATTTTGCGCAGTACGGCACGAAATACGGGGCGAGATACGTCCCATTTTAAGCCGTGTTAACATAGCCTAAGGCCCCCTCTTAGCCAAATCAAAAGATTTCGGGTTAGGCAGTACTTTTTTAGCGTGAATACACCAATCAGTCACAGTAATAAAAAAATAATATAGTAATAATAAAGTTAAATGATAATATTGTGTTGGTCCCTCCTTGTGGTGGCAAATGACTTTAACCTATGAAGTCAGAGACTCCACAAGACCTCTGAAAGTGTACTGTGGACTATGGCAGCTACATGTTAACAGAAGGTCGTCTATGTCCTATATATTGCAAATACCAGGCTTAGTTTTTCTAACTTATTTTTTTAGCACATCCCAGAGATGCTCAGTTGATATATCTGGGGATATGAAGGATTTGGGTGGTTGTCCTTCCTTAAATCACTTTTGATAACTATTAACCTCTGCATACTAGGAACTGCCCAATAGACTTGCTGTTTTGAAAATGGTCTCACCTGTCGTCTAGTCATTAAAATTTAGCCCCTAAGTGAAGTAGGATAATTACTATTCTTTGTGCCGTTAGCCATTTCAAGTAGTAGATCCAAAGGAAATCCAGCAGATGGCATTAATGGTTCACGTTCTTCTGCTGAAAATGACTTCTATTCAATTTAATTAAATAGATGAATCCAGCACATTTCAGCCTTAGCCTGATTTAATTCATATATTTATAAACCGCAATTTATGTAGATCAAAGTGTTTTAGTGTGTCCTCTCATTATTGCTTGTATCTTCATTTTTACATTAAATAGAAAAAGTGGGAGAATTCACTGGTCTGACTGTACTTTAGGTGTCACATTTGAGCACACATTGGGTATTTTAGTTGGTGTCAGTATTCACAGAACTTAACAGCTCAAAATTGCTCTCCGTCATAAAGACCATTTTTCTGCTTGCCGGAAATGGGTCTATGGTCCCCATCTTCGCAACAAAAAATAGCAGTATAATCCAGGGAGAATAAAATAATTATTTTCCTCATATATTTGGATATCCTTTTTGCTATACATTAATAATGTCTGGTATTGAACAAAAATTGCTAATTATAACTCACATGTTTGTACCTTTTTAAAGGCGTTTTCTCATCATGCTGTTTCACAGAGCCTGCTCTTCACAGCCAACTTCACATTCCCCACATCCTGTGTCGGCTGTGGGCAGTTCTACAGCAGTGTTTTACATTATAGTTCTGCCATTCCTAGCTGAGCCTGTTAGAGTGACATTGTTGATGGAGGCGTTTTAACAGCAAACAAAAAGGCTACAGAGAGCAAAAGGGTTAAAATTTGTCAGAAAGAAAGATAAACAAGCTCCTGAGCTGCTGATAAGACACAGCAGGTAGTCATGTCACCATCCTGGCTGTAGTAAAGGGAGGCGGTCAGCAGCCTGGGAAACCTTCTGTAAACAAGCAGGAGATGAGAACTGCTTTAACTTTTGAAAGAAATCAAAATAACAGCAATGTATTTTGATAATAATTCTAAACCCGAAAAAAAAAAAAGCGCTTCTAAGAATCAGTTTAGATCCAGGAAGTTGAATGGAGATTCTGACCGAAACTGAACTGAAAAGCACAAGCTCAGTAGGGGTAACAGTTCTCTAGCACCAGGAAGGTGGAAAAAAATTATTCTAAAACCACTAAGGTTTATTTGATTTGATGCATTTTAGGCCTAAGAGTCACTTACCTACAGGGCTCTCTGAAAAAGGGCCTCTGTGGCTTAAAATGTGTCAGGACAGAAGACAGATGCTAGTTTTTAATATGTTTAAATAAACTTCAGTGCTTTTAAAACATTTTTTTTCACCTTCCTGGTGCTGGAGTACCGTTATTACTGTTGAGCTTGTATTTGGTGGTAATCTTTTATTTATCTATGCTAACATGTTTAAAGCTAATCAGTGAGATGGGAATAACCCTTTAACCCCTTACCGACATATGACGTCAGTGCCTTTAAGGGGCTTTGTAGTGGGATCACAGCTGCCGGGTGTTAGTGGCTAATTGAAGCTCACACCCGGCATTTACAGCGCTGTTTAACCCTTAGATGCTGCGGCAAAGATGGTTGCAGCGTCTGAATAAATGAAAAACAGTGCCGCACACCGTTCTCCACTCCGATGGAGACATCAGTGGCGAAATCGCTGAGTCCCGATTGGCTAACATGGCAGTGGGAAGCCTTGTGAAGGCTTCCATTCCTGCCATGTTTTGAATTTCCCCACTTCCGGCAATGCATTAGGCTGTATAAACGATTGCGCCCCCTGGTGGTGAAGTCCCCAAGGGGGACTCAAAGTTTGAAACTTTTATTATTTTAAGTGTAAAAAAATAAAAAAAATTATTAAAAGTGCAAATCACCCCCCCTTTTGCCATTTTACAAATAAAAAATTAAAAAGTTACACATATTTGGTGTCGCCACGTCTGAAAAAGTCAGATCTCTTAAAATATAACATCATTTATCCCGTCCGCTGAACACCGAAGAAGAAAAAAAATTCCAAACGCCAAAATGGTGTTTTTTTTTTTTGGTCATTTCACGTCACATAAAAATTGGAATAAAAGTGATCAAAAAAGTCACGTTACGCCACCAAAACAGAACGGAAACCATACATGTTTGGTATTGGCGGATGCATATCAACCTGTAGAATACAGATAACGCATCATTTTTACCGCTGCTTGAACCGATGTAGGTGGAAAAATAAAAAAGTTATGGCTTTCAGAAGGCGGGGAGGAAAAAAATGTAGAACCAGTTTATTATGACTGTCCATCAGGAAGGGTTTAATAAACACACAAGATTAATATCTACCCTCATGTATTATACTAGTGATACAGTTCACTTTATTTATTACAAGGTAGCTTTTCTGCAAATGCTGTGCTAGATTCACAGTGCTCAGTGACAGATTAGTCTCTGGTGATCAAGTGGAATATACTGTACCTACTTCCTAGTGGATCAGTGGTATATAGTGAAGTTCCTGATTTAGTGAGTTTGCATAAGTTTTACTGATATAAAAATGTAATGTGTTTCCTCTCATCGAAAGCCAATAGTCACATTCTATCGTAATCCATGCATTGTGTCATAGCTCTCGGTCAGTTTGCTCTATTGCCTTTAATGCTAGATTAATAATGGGTCATATTGGTTATTAAAGAGGTTTTCTAACTAAAATGTTTGCTATTTATTTTAAATATATTGCAAAAACAAGTAACTTTATAATATGTGTCCATTAACTGTGTCCTACCTATTCTGAGATATCCTCTATTGTATGGGCTGCATCAGCTAATCAGGTTGCTAAAGCTACAGACCTGTCCAATCTCTCCTGATAGGCTGCCAGCATTGGTTACTATAGCTACAGATCTGGCTTCTACTGCAGCCTAGTAGAAGCCAGTAAACATGCCCCTGAATTCAAAATGAAACTAAGAAAACAGGACTGAGGTAAGATGAATCAGTGTAGTGAGACAACCCCTTTAATATAACAAATGGTTTCTATTTATCGATCACTGTATTGTCATTTGACAAATGTTTCGTTAGGAGTGAAGGAATTTAACTGGCAGAAGGCAAGAATTAATTTTACAGAAGCTAGTGTACAATTCCCAGTCTTTCTTTTACATGTCTACCGTGCTCTTAACGTGGCATATGCTTACAATATTTATTAAGCTTATGAGCCATTTTTCTGAAAACAGTTGCAAGCTTAGAACAATGTGTGACAAAAACAAATCCCTGATGAAGCACTGGCCAATCTGTTTCAATATATTTTAACGTTTGCTACAAGGCTGAGGATGGCAGAAGCCACGAAAAGAAAGTTTTCATTGTTGTCATAGGTCTGAAATTATTTGTTTATAGCAGCCGTCTGATAAATTGTTACCTGGGAGCCAGAAGAGATGAAGATCTGAAACAGTTTGAAATGAAAATAGCAAATCATTGTTTTATTTACTGTAGGTCTTACAAAGAATTGTCTTGGTATGCCACAACATTTCATCAGTGAGAGACAAATGATACGCTGTAGTGGGAAGTCTCTTGAAAGTGCAAAGGAAATAGGACTGGCAAACACTCAGCAGATCATATGAGTGTGTCATCTATTGTGTCGCTTTTTCTCTTCAATAATAAATCTGAAAGCATTTAGAGCTAGGAAGTAGAGTGAGGGAGAGCTGGGTTTTTGTATAAGAAATAGTCATATCAAACATGTTCTCACCAGCCCTAATGTTATAAAAGCTATTTAGAAGTTATCATCAAGTAAGCAATTCTTCTTACCAGCAACGGTAGATAACAGGTATTTACAACAATTATGTAATATACTGGTGTTTTCCAAAAACTTACCCACTAAACCGAAAACCGAAGCTGAGGTATCATTTCTGGGGGGGCATATAAAAAATCTGTAAGAGGCCCAAAAAACCAAGGTTGTCAATTATAAAAAATTCTATTTAGAGCCTATGTACTTGTTAGCAAGTGCCCAATGTTTGCTATATACATGTTGGCACATTTTATACAAAAGCTTGATGTTTTAAAAAAATTTATAACCAGGCTGTGGAGTGGGTCTTGGGTGGGAGTGGTGGCTTTTTTAGGGATCTTCAAAAAAAGGGACCACTCCGACTCCCAAAAATAAAAAAAAGTTGGTCCATTATTCGATCATGCAAAGAGCAAGAAATTTTGGCCCCTGCCATGTACGCCCCCATATCTCACCTCACCATGAGAGTGAATTGATGACATGGACAGGCAAAGTGTGCTCCGGGGGGAAAAGATTCTGTCCCGGGCAAAAAATTTTAGAAAAATTTTTCCCCTGTTTTCAAAAAAGTAGAAAAAGTTTAACCTTCATCAAAACTGACGTGGCTGGGAAATTCCTTTATACCCTGACATTGTTAGAGTTTTGCCTCTGTGGTCCCCTTTGGGCCCCCCAACCCCCAAAATTAAAGGGGGTTCTCACCGGGAAATAATGAATCAGATGTGAGGTCAGTATGCAGATTAGGGACCCCAATACTATTTCCAAACAAATTCAGAGACTCACAAATTTTTCCTGCATTTTTTGCATATTTACAATTTTTTTTGTTTCTAAATCAACCCAATAAATATTTTTTTACACTGAAAAGCAAAAGGGAAAAAATGTTTTAAATTGTACTTTCGGGCCCATATCTCTCCACCCTACAGCTTGTCATGGGGCACTGAATTTTATATACTTTTCATCTTAATCTTATACATAAATTTGACTTGCAGTATTTAGCATTGCTTAGTTACAGTTTTAAAGGGGGGTTGTCTCATCAAGGATGACTTTTTATTTTAAAGACGTAAAAAATCACTTTGCAATAGTGTCCATTAAAGGTGCCACCATTCCTAATATCCCCCTTTTGTATGAGCTGCATCGTCCTCAGTCGCTATAGTACAGAACCTGTGTATTTTCCCCGAAGGTCCCCACACTGCGCTATAGTTTCAACTGTGGATCCCCCTATAGGTGCCACACTGGTTGCTATTCTACAGACCGGGGATCCTTTTCCATGGGCTGCCAGCCGGGTTGCTAAGCTACAGACTTTTTGATCTCTCCTAAGGCTCCAGCACGGTTGCATACTACAGCCCTTTACTTATACGGCGCCTAGTGAAAGCCAGTAAACCCCCCTGAATTCAAAATAAAAAAACCAAAAAACAGGACGAGGTAAGATGAATCAATGTAGTGAAAAAACCCCTTTAATTTGTATTATTTGTTAGTTTGGGGAAAACACCTTTGGTTTTTTAAGCCTGTCTGAAACCTTCTGGGTTCCCATCAATCGCAGGGCTTGACCAAAAATCTATCCCAGGGGCTCTTCTCCCCAAATTCCCAAGGGGTTGGGGCAAAAGGATTGGTACAAATACAGCTTTTTCTTCAACTCTACCCACAAGTGTTTAACCCCCTTTAAAAACCCCCCCCCGTCTTTTTCGGCGGGCATTTCAGGTCGTTCGTCGCACCCCCCGTTTTTTGCTTGCTCAATATCGGAGTTTGCGGCCCCTGCGCCGAAATTGCGCTGGGATCGGGCTGACACCCCCCCCCCCAGAGCATGCCCCGACCCCCGGGGAGCGGAGGGAAACCTCCCCAACCCGATCTTTTAACCCTTTTATTGCGGCGGTGCTTACCGCTCGCAACAAAGGGATCCCCCCGCTCTGTGGGTGATGGAACGCCCGGGACCCACAGAGCTCAGGGACCGGCTGCACAGTCCGCTCTGGGACCTAGCGTGGCCCCAGGCTGTCTTGAACAAGCCCGTGATTTGGGCGCACTGTGGCGCTAATCACTCCTTTTCAAATGACACAGATTAGCTTATTAGCATAATAAAATCAATACATTACTAATGTAAAAAAAAAAATGTTAAAAAATGTTTCGTTCTCCCTTCTTGGGGGGTAAAAAAAAAAAGTACAAAAAAAAAAATAATTAAAAAAAAAAGAATAAAAAAAAAAAAAAAAATATTAATTTAAAAAAAAAAGTACTAAATTACACCACAAAAAAAACCCACACATATTTTTTTTTTCCAACACCCTAAAACCGTGAATAATCTAACAAGTTATTAAATTGAAATGTTAATGGGGTAATAAAAAAAAAAACATTTTTGTAAAAAAAAAAAAAAAAATACTGCAAATTTTTAAATGATTAACATTCCCTTTTAAAATCAACTTTTCTCGAATAAAAAGAGGGCCTCCTCCAAATGCCATTGAAAAAATAAATAAGTACAACTGTTTAAAGTAAGGGGGCCAAAACTAAAAAAATGTTTTGGTCATTAACTACTTTTCACGTTCGGGTTTGGGGGGGTTAAAAGATCAAAAATTTTTTCCATTTTGCTTGTCAGTGTTGTTCTTCCTAAATAGCTTGATTTTGTATGATAAGGTGAAACAGCGGATGTGACCATTTTACTACAAAAATTTTCATTTAAACATGCGGTGTATGGGGAAAGCAGGATCGGAGTTTGGGAAATAGGGGATCGGGGCTTGGGCTTCCCGACTCCACACCCCTGATTATAACATAATTTTACATTAAAGGAGTATTCCACTACGGGCTTTCAGCCTACTTCAAAATCCATCTCCCAACCACTGAATTCGGGGGGCGTGATTCTTATCTCCCTTTTGTTTCCCCTTTCCCCCCAACCCCCCGCACAAAAACAGTTTCCCCTCCTCTACTGCAGAAATTTTCTTACGGGGGGGGAAGGAGGGGTTTTTGCTGCCAGGGTTAACCCCTGGGGGCCTCCTAATCTGCGCGGGCTCTGTTCCCTCTACACAGAACGGAGGGGCTATCTTGATGTGGACCAGAGGTCTGTGAACTGTTACAAATACAAGCAGGGGGATGCAAGTGTTCCTATCCCCCCTGCTTGCATACAAATCTCCATGGAAAATCTCAACAAAAACAAAAAAACCCTTCAGAACAACAGGGGCAGCTCAAAGTGATTACTATAATCACGATGTTCACTAATGCAGCGGACGGGGAGGGATAAACCGTTTTCCACCCCCCGATCGTTTATTTTATAAAAAGCTCCCCCGACAATCATGATTTTATAAAACACTTCCTGCTGTAAAAATGGTATGCCCACAGATCACCCCACTCTCTCTTCTCAATCTTTTAAGAGCAGGAGGGACAGGCACACACAGGGTTTAAACCAACAAAAACAGAAACAACCCTCCCCCTCCCCTTCCCCAAAGCATGCTGTGCAGGAGGGGGGTTGTGCTCTACTGTATTGAGAAGCTGATGAGCACCCCACGAAGCCATAAAAAAAAACAACAGGGCGTGCTATAGTGATTTGAGGGGCGATTCCTATACTACCAGGATAACCAAAATCATAGGACATTTGTAAAGAAAATATTGCAAAGCGCTTGTTTTTTAAAAACTTTCATTAAAACCCAAACATTGTGCGAGACAACCCCCCTTATTAATGCTTTAAGGGAAGTGTCAAATCCTTTTCACCGGGGCCCATCGCGATGGGGTACCTTAAAAGGCCGACATAATTTTTAAATTGTATAAATGGAACCTCCTTAAAAAGTTAAATAAACCCATTAAGAAATAGTTACATTTGTACAGTATTACTGTTATAATTTGCCCTTTTATGGGGTGTGGTTTTAAACCAATTAAAGTGTAACTTTTAAAAAAAAATATTTATATTTTTTGTAAATTCCAAAAGGGGGGAATTGGGCATGCACAAATCAAACAAGATAAAAAAAAGAGCATTTCTGGGGCAGCGTTTTTTACCCCTCGGAGACCATTGACTATCATTAAAGGGGTTTTGTCACGAAGAATGTTAAAGTGGGGATCCCCAAAATGGGGATTTAACACTTTTTTTTTAAATATGTGTCATTAAAAAAAGTTAAGCAGTGCAGCTACGCCTAAATTGAAAGCCCCGAGGTTTACATTAGACACGACCAGGGCACTGATCTGGCCCGCTTCTTGCTGCATTCTCATCTCCTGGGACGGGAAAAATGAATGAGCTTTTTAAAGGGGTGGGGGAAAAAAAGTCGTCTCCTGATAAGAATCCCTATTCTAATGTATTTACCAAGTAAAGATTGCAGACGCTCCCTGAGCAGCCCTTCTTCCCCCCCCCCCCCCCACAGCGTTGTAGGGGCAGTGGAAAAATTATACTTTGTATCCTTTATAGAGAATGCAAATAAGGTAATGGAATTATCTTAGTAAAAATGCAGATGCTTCCTTAGCTCACTGAGTTCATGAAAGAATGAAAGAAAGCTGCCTGCCCGGAGCTAATCTCTCCTGAGCAGAGAAGAGGCATAAAACAAAACCCATTAACTTGTGCACAATAGTTCTCCTCTGTGATGCAGAAAAACAATGTTTGCTCAACTACAGAAACTGAGCCTCCTCGGGAACGTGCAGAGGCGGTGGTGCTATGACATCACAGAGGAGGTACTTGTTTTTTTTAAACACAGAAACATAACGCCCCTCTTTTCAAGGCTGAAATTCAACCTGTTAGCTGAGGAAATCCCTTCTTGGCAAAACGCCTTTAATGACTACGTCCCTGGTAACCACTGAGATACTGTGAAAAACCGAACACCAACATATATCAGGGTGTAGCAATAAAGAATAATAGCACAAATGAAGTCCAAATAAGACTTTACTTAATGGTCTCCCAGTAACAGAAAAGTCTCCCATGTGGTGTAAAGCAGTGACCAGAAACACTTATCTTTTTCTATTGTTGGGACATGGCATTCATGAAATGTTAAAAAATTTTGACTTCTCTTGCAGGCAGCAGACACAAACTGCATCCAGGGGATAACGCTTGTGTCCTGGATGCAAACTGTCTGATACCTGCGAGAACTAGCATATTTAATGTGCCCAAATAATGAGGTCAGCAGTGTTTACCAATACTAGTGGCACAGTGCCTCTAAACATCCAAAATACACATGACCTCAACAATAATTCTAAAAAAAAAAAAAAAATATTTTATTTTTACACAGCTGTGGGGTCAGGGCCTGCACACTGCTTGGCAGTTTTCAGCTAGTATGCCACTCACCCACTATACTTAATATCACACAGCAGGGGGGCCGACTTCTTGCCTGGCACACCTTCTGGCCTGATCGTGTTTGTGTTCCGGGTCCGGCACCGGGACTGAGGAAGCTTGAGGTCCCGGTTACAGTGATTGTGTCAGCACCCAGGCAGGGAGGCGATGTGGCTCCGGGGGGAGGGGAGGGGGTACGTTGCGTACCTTCTTGCTCCACAGAAGACTGCGCCACGCAAAATAGGAGGGGCGAATGTGGGCGACGATAGCAGCAGCCACTAAGTGCAGCTGCTTCTTAGTAACCTGAGCGCTGCAGCAGTCATTTCGGCCTGGCTCAGAAAAATGTGCCGGGCTGGATAACACAAGGTGGCAGGCCGCATTCGGCCCACGGGCCTTGTGTTTGACACCTGTGCTTTAAGGGGTTATCCAAATTTCTAAAATATATAAATAGGCTACAATTATATTAGAAAAATAGATTCTGCTTTATGCTCACCGTCGTTCCAGTGCTGAAACTGCCAGTAGTGTCCACTGGTCTCTGTTTACTGACCAAAGAACAGGAAGCGGCTTCAATGGTCACATGCCACTTTCTTGACATCGCCGCTTAATAAGTACACTTGAAAGGTCATGTCAAGGGAATGGCTTGTGATGGCTGAAACCACTGATAGGCTGTAGTGGTCACAAGTGGGAAGGAAGAAGAAACCGTGACTGGGGGCAACCGCTAGCAACTTCAGTGCTAAACAGCAGTGATTGCAAAGGTGAGTAGATATGTTTTGTTATATTATGTAGCTGTAGCCTATTTTTATTTTATCACTTTAGGTCAGACAACCCATTTAAAAGAATTTTTGCTTTATGCTGTTTAGTCCTTTCAGAACATTTTTCAAATAGTCTACCCAATGGGGCACTATAATATGAAATATTTGGATTGTCCCACTACTTCTAATGAAGGGGAGATCCTTTTTTAGCAGGAGGTCCTTGCAGGATCTTCTGTTATTTATTATAGATTAAAAAAAAGTTAAGGGGTGTTCCCATCTCACACTTTGATAGAATATTTATAGGACCCCCACCTATCTGTTTAGAACAAAGAGTAGGTTGTGCTTGCACACAACTTTTCATTCAGTTGTGTGGGGGTTCCGAGAACAGCTGAACTCAATGTTTAGCTGTACTTGGAACCCCCATAGAACAGAATGGACCGCTGTGTGAGAGTGTGGCAGACTCTCCGTTCTGAAGGGAGACATTCAGGGAGAGGGTGGGGTCCAAATATCTAAAAGACCATTTGTCAACAGGCAAATAATTACCATAGTAGGCCCATTCCCAGGATATGTGGGTCCTGTCGATATGCCATTAAACTAAAGATGGGAACAGCCCTTTAACTTGATTATTTCAATCCATGTTATATAATTTTAAAAGTTTTAATTTCTGTAGCAGCCGACACAACACTTATTTTTTTTTTTTATCGATGTGTATTGATGTATTGCCCAACACCACATTACTGCTGCAACCATATTCAGTAGGAGTTGTCATCCTGCAGCAGCTAGCAATTTACAAGTAAAAAATAAAAAATTTAAAAACAGTGATGAAACGTTTTTCATTTCAATTGATCAGCAAACCCACATAGCAATGCAAAGATTGATTTCTCCAGATCAGGTCCAAAAAAGCAGGAAGTGCCTAGTAAAACTGTAATATATTTTATTAATTTGGAAAGTGCTACAATCTACAGCCTATGTAATAAAGATAATTCATGTTGCTCTAATATTGGCATAAAATATGCTCAAAAGGCAAATAAGTTCTCAGTCACCCAAAGTGACTGAGAGAATTTGGCAGGAAATAGGTTGTGAATATCTTGTCATTCACTAAAAATGTTGCATGTGGGTCTTTAAGGACATTGTAAAACGATATTGGACGTCATAGATCAAAACCTTGTTTGAGAAAGTGTGCTCATTGCCCTTGGCAACCAGTGTCCTGTCTTCATTTTTCTAGAAATTAATAAAAAAAAAACTTTATTGCAATTAAAATTAAAAATGTGTGAAACATGTTGACCATCTTGGCTAAGGTAAAAATTGTTGAAGTTACAAGAGAATACAGTTATGTGTTGATCTTGTAATAACTGTTTCTGTTATTATTGCTATAGAGATCAATGTTGTGGTAGTGGTAACAGGATCCGGATCACGATTTACCTCAATGTCCACATATACACAGTTTAGTCACATTATTATGACCACCAGCTAATATCCAGAGTAAAAGCAGTGTGCAGATAGATGGGCTAGGAGGGAATGACTCAGTTAGGTCCTGTTAGGTTGTCACAGATATCTGGAGCCATGCTGGCTGCTGTGCATCCCACAGCTGCTGGAGGGTGCGTAGGGGAGGATCCAGAGAGCGAACATGATGATCAAGGTGGATGCTCAGTTGGGATAGAGTCTGGATAATTAGGGGGTCAGTGTAGTGCTAAGGAGTCTTAGTCGTGCTTTACCAACCAATGTAACATTTTTCATTGACTTGCTGGAAGATCTTATCCATCCCAGGGAAGGCAATCTCTATGTTTGGTCTCTATGTGATCTTAAAAATGCTGCACCAAAGTGTGTATATCACCGGGCAATCACAACAGAACCCCGTAGAAAAAAATGGCCAAACTAAAACTTAACCTTTATTATCATATAAAAAAGTCCCAAAATATATGCAGAAAAATCTTAATATAATTATACATAAGTGACTCAGAGTGTCTAAAAAGGAGAGTAAGGAGAAGCAGGTATTAAACCCTCACGATTTGAGGATAGATTAATCCAATCATAAATATCCCATCTTCTCCATGAATGGTTGTTGTAGGTTCGATGTAGATGAAAATCAACCTGGAATTACATGGGCGGACCTGGTCAAGGACCTGATAGCGCTGGGACCACAGTCTCAAACATTTCTGTTCGTAACGCACTATGCCATCATGGATTAAAATTCTGCGGAGCACATAAGGTCCCTCTGCTCATGCCAGCATATGTCCAGCCTGTTTAAAGATCACCATGACCATCTGGATGATCCAGAGGAGGCATGGGAGAAAGTCATGTGGGCAGATACCAAATACCAAAATATAACTTTTAGGTATCAACTCCACACTCCATGTTTGGAGTACAACCCCAAGAACACTGTCCCAACCATGAAGCATGTGGGTGGAAAATCAAACTTTGGGGGTGCTTTTTTGTACATGGGACAGGACAATTGCACTGTATTGAATTGAGGATCGATGGGGCTATGTATTGTGAGATTTTGGCCAATATCCTCCTTCCTTTAGTAAGAGCATTGGAGATGGGTTGTGGCTGGATCTTCCAGCAGGATGATGACCCAAAACACACAGCCAGGGCAACTAAGGAGTGGCTCTGTAAGAAGGAGAGTGGCCAAACTAGTCTCCAGACCTGGACCCAATCGAAAATCTTTTGAGGGAGCTGAAGCTCAGTGTAGCTCAGCGACAGTCCCGAAACTTAGATCTGTATGGCAGTGTGGGCCAAAATTCCTGCTTCAGTGTGTGCAAACTTAGTCAAGGATTACAGGAAATGTCTCGCCTCTGTAATTGCAAACAAAGGTTTATGCATCAAATATTAAGTTCTGTTTTTCTATTGTATGAAATAATTCATGCAAAAAATGCTAATTAATTATTTCAATGCAAAATCTCCAGTGTATCAAATACTACTTTTCATTACTGTTTATATACGTTTTGTTCATCCTGCTGCACGTAAAATGAAATAAAAAGTCCAAAATGGTACCAATAAAAATGTTAGTTCATCCTATATAAAAAAGTCCTTGCACAGCTCTGTCAACAGAAAAATAAAAAGGTTATGGGTATCAGGATATAACATTGCATTAAAAAACCAATTTGTATTGTATAAAAGTGCTAAAAATATATATATTTATATTTTTTGTTCTCGTTTTCCTATCCCTCCTCTTCCTTCCCTTTCCCTTCTTTTTTTTTTTCACCAAATATTAAAAGCTTAAATTTTTTAAATTTTTTAAAAGGCATACAATTCAATATCTGCGTTGAGACCATTAGGAATCAATGTATCGAGATTAAAAATCCATTTGGTCTCCATTTTAGATAATTTTCTAATCAAATCTCCCCTCCATGCCAGTTTGACTTTTTCAATGCCAAAAAACATGTACCGTTTGGTGAATATTGATGCTTTTTGAGGTTTAGTGCTCTTGATATAATAAAAAGGGTGCAATATAATTAGTATAATACACGGAGTACAGTGTGAATTAAGGCTGAAAACACTGGGTGAATCAAGACGCAGCCAAATCATTACAACATTGGTGAACACTTACAGTATTGCATGAATGTATGTGAAATATACGGCTACTAACTGTCTATTGTGGCACAAACATTAATAAGGTCGTGTCAGACTACATATAGGGGAATTTTTTTTTTTTGCAAGATGAGAAATTAGCGCCAATGTCTTATCTGTTTTTTTTTTTTTTATGTTAATGTACATTTGAGTAACCAGGCAGAAAGGTTACTTCAATATTTCAGCTGCTTAGTTTTTCTATATTTCTGGGTGCTTACACCGATTCTTTATCGTTTAGGTATTATTCTGTCTCCTCTCTGATATCAAAGTGGTTGCATGACCATGCCTGTAGCAGGCTGCAATAGTGGTAAATGTACAACATGGCAGTCCTAAAAGGGGTTGTCTGAATAAGACCTAGACCTCTTTGATAATAGCCATCCCAGTCATGAGATGAGTTCCCGGAGGGGTAACATTTTTGTCTACCTTCATAAAATTTCTCTGGACTTAAGAGGGTTTGCTAATGAATTATCTTATTATATTTGTCAGCAACCAGAAAAAAGTTGTTGGAGATTGCCAGAGCGTTTTCAGAGAAAACAAAGATGAGAAAATCCTGGAGAAAACATTTGCTCAAACACCAAGTGTATCCTATTATGCTATGTAACATAACACACAGTAAAATGTAGAACAAATGGCAAGTTAAATTCACCTCTGCATGCACTTGTTCATGCTTTGCATTACCGAGCTGTCGTCATTTGTTAATAGCTTTTTAGATGATCTGAAGCTGTCTTTTAAGTTCTAGTCAACACATCTTTGCAATTCATTTTCATGGGTGTAACTGGAAATTTTTTTATTGTAGTTTGCCCCCCCTGAACCATTTTTTCTAGAATACCTAGTTAAAGAAACGCTAAAGGTATGTTCACATGGCTTATTTTGGAACACATTTCGCCGTGTATTTCGTGGCGTTCTGGGCTAAATACGTGGGGAAATGCGCCCCATAATTACGCTAATCTATAGCTCTCTCATAGAGAACTATGGATTACGCCACGTCCCCCCGTGCGTACAATACGATCATATTGTATGCACGGGGAGATGTGACATGTGAAACTCCCAAAACTCTATGCGCCGCAATACATCGTGTGAACATACCCTAAAGTTAAAAAAGAATGTAAACCGATAAACTTGTTTGTCACTCTACAGCATTTTCTCCATGTTCCTGAACCAGCTTGCAGATGACATGCAGAAAACACAAGAATTTAGAGGTAAAATAGGAGTAGGGGTTTTTTGGAGTTGTTTATATTTCTTTTGTATATTTTTTTTAAACTTTATTTTTGTTTGTTCTACTTTAGTTCTCTTAGAGCACTTGACCACTTTGCTTGCATACTAATGTATTGCAGATTAGCATACAATTACAGCTCTCCTATTACATTCTGTAATAAAAGTTGTAAAATTGCACAACAAACTGCAAAAACCTTGTGCTTGGACGTTGGGTAGTGGAGCTGGAAGAGTATTGGGAGGTGGAGGGATGGCACCCCTCTTCTGTATAACTGCCTAGATGCAGTGGTTACATTGGCTGAGGAGCTGTACAACCTTCTTGCAATCCTGATGTCGGAAAGATTATGGCCGTGTTCACACGGCTTATTCCCGACGGATTTGTGAGCCGGATTGCGCTCACAAATCCGGCGTCAATAAGGGACGGGGGCGGGGCCGGAGCGCGGCGGGGGCGCCGCTCCCCGCCCCATAGACACTGCCTGGTTTACGGCGCGTACGCGCCGTGAATGATGTTCATGTCACTTTCTCCCCCCGCGGCAGATTCGCCGAGCGGGGAGGAGCGACGGAATCCACTGTTCTCTATGAGAGCAGTGGATTACCGTAATTACTCCGACGGATTGGCGCCGTACTGCAGCGCAAATCCGGCGCGGAGTACGGCGCCAATCCGCGGAGAAATAAGCCGTGTGAACGAGGCCTATAGAAAAAAAATGTTTTTTTTTTTTTTTAATTCTTTAAACATGCAACAGAAAAAGACTATGTTAAATGGGTATTGCTGCAGCCATACTGACTCTCACAATACATTTAACATCATGTCAATTACACTGTACAAGTGTGCTGTTTAAAAAAAAAAAAAAAAATCAAATGTTTTTTATATCGCCATAGCTTGCAAAAAAATGAACAAAATGAAAATCAAAATGTTTTATTTATTCCGTAATGATACCAATAGAAACTACAGATTTGTGACATGTAAAAGAAGCCCTAGAACATGTCTGCAAAGAGAAAAATAAAGTTGCGCCTGTCAGAATATGGTGGCGTTATTTGTAAGTGTTTTTACTATACAAAACTAGTAAAACATAAAACAAATGTAATACATTATTTCTGCCACCAGTAAATACCACAAAATGTGAAGCTTAAAAAACAATGGCAGATTATCTGTGTTTAGTTATAAAATTTCAATGCCTCCCCTCCCTCCCCCCCTTCACAAACACATGCACATAAAGTAATGTATACCTTAGAAGTCAGGCTATTTTAAAAACACAGTACAACTTGTGCCACAAAAGCAAGCCCTTATATGGCCGTGTCCACAGAAAATTAAAGAAAAAGTTACCGACTTTTGAAGGTGACGCTCCAATGTGGCAAAATGTTAAGATTTAGCCTAATGCTGAACCTTAATTAATCTGTGGGCTGAAGTTTCTAAACTTACAGCAAGACCTTTGACCACTCGCATTTTCTGTTGCTCTACAGTAAATCTGATGTGATAGGTTAGTCATCTGAGATAATAATATAGTGGGCGTGGAAAGTATTCAGACCCCTTTAAATTTTTCACTCTTTAATTGCAGCCGTTTGGTAAGATCAAAAAAGTTACATTTTTTTTTTTGCTCATTAATGTACACTCTGCACCCCATCTTGAAAGAAAAAAAACAGAAATGTAGATATTTTTGCAAATTTATTAAACAAGTAAAACTGAAATATCACATGGTCATAAGTATTCAGACCCTTTGCTGTGACACATGCTGTCCATTTCCTTCTGATCTTCCTTGAGTTGGTTCTAATCCTTTATTGGAGTCCAGCTGTGTTTAATTAAACTGATTGGACTTGATTAGGAAAGGCACACACCTGTCTTTATAAGACCCAACAGTGCATGTCAGGGCACATGAGAATCATGAGGTCTAAGGAACTGCCCAAGGAGCTCAGAGACAGAATTGTGGCAAGGCACAGATCTGGCCAAGGTTACAAAAGAATTTCTGCAGCACTCAAGGTTCCTAAGAGCGCAGTGGCCTCCATAATCCATAAATGGAAGAAGTTTGGGACAACCACAACTCTTCCTCGACCTGGCCGTCCAGCCAAACTAAGCAATCGTGGGAGAAGAGCCTAGGTGAGAGAGGTAAGGAAGAACCCCAAGATCACTTTGGCTGAGCTCCAGAGATGCAGTAGGGAGAGGGGAGGAAGTTCCACAAAGTCAACTATCACTGCAGCCCTCCACCAGTCGGGCCTTTATGGCAGAGTGTGCCGACAGAAGCTTCTCGCTTACAGTTTGCAAAAAACACATGAAGGACTCCCAGACTATGAGAAGAAGATTCTCTGGTCTTTTGAGACAAAGATTGAACTTTTTGGTGCTAATTCTAAGTGCTATGTGTGGAGAAAACCAGGCACTGCTCATCACCTGCCCAATACAATCCCAACAATGAAACATGGTGGTGGCAGCATCATGCTATGGGGGTGTTTTTCAGCTGCAGGGACAGGACGGCTGTTTGCAATTGAAGAAAATATGAATTCGGCCAAGTACATAGAGATCCTGGATGAAAACCTCTTCCAGAGTGCTCTGGACCTCAGACTGGGCCGAAGGTTTTTCTTCCAACAAGACAATAATCCTAAGCACACAGCTAAAATGACAAAGCAGTGGCTTCAGAACAACTCTGTGACCATTCTTGACTGGCCCAGCCAGAGCCCTGACCTAAACCCAAGTGAGCATCTCTGGAGAGACTTGAAAATGGCTGTCCACCAACGTTCACCATCCAACTTGAGGGAACTGTAGAGGATCTGTAAGGAAGGATAGCAGAGGATCCCCAAATCCAGGTGTGAAAAACTTGTTGCATCATTCCCAAGAAGACTCATGGCTGCACTAGCTCAAAATGGTGATTCTACGCAATACTGAGCAAAGGATCTGAATACTTATGACTATGTGATATTTCAGTTTTTCTTCTTTAATAAATTTGCAAAAATATCTACATTTCTGTTTTTTTTCTTTCAAGATGGGGTGCAGAATGTACATTAATGAGCAAAAAAATAAACTTTTGGATCTTACCAAATGGCTGCAATGGAAAAAATTTAAGGGGTCTGAATACTTTCCGTACCCACTGTAGGTTAATCATCTGTTAGCCAGTTAAGGAAGCCATTATGAGCTGGGCAGGGAAATGACATAACTAAAATGAAACTAACACGTGCAATGTAATTCAGAGGGTTGGAAGTAATCTTCTGAAGTACAAATTTTGTTTATCAAGTTATTCTTTAGAGGGTAGTGGCCTAAAATAAGGCCTTGTCCCCATGGCACAGATTTTCAGCCGGTTTTCGGTTTTGTAAACCGGCTGACAAACTTTTACACGAACTTTAATGGACCGCCGGCGGTCCGAAAAACATAGAACATGTTCGTTCTTCCGACTTTTTTTTCAGACAGCATATGAACATGTCTATGTGAAGGGGGAGGGCTTTTCTCCGCTAACCGGTATTTGTCGACCAACCGACCAACCTGTGCCGTGTAAACGGCCCGTAAGGTATTTAATTGATGGAGATGACGGCACAAAGTAGGAGGGCATTTTGTGACAGCATCTTCTTTCTATCTGCAACTAGAAGTATGGTTTATGTGGTTCCCCACATGTGACATTATTTTAATCCCTAAACACAGAGACCCTTTAAAGGTGTACACACCCACAAATAACCAAAAAGTTTTAGTAAGGTACACCAACTTATAAAAACAATTAAAAAGCTGAATGAAAAATACAAGGCCTGTTAAAGATAAACAAACAGGACCAAATCCCAGCCATTATGAATATAAAGGGTGAATAGATAAATGCATACCATAGAAAAAAATACTTGGCATCAAAGATTCCACGTGCATATCCCTATTGCAACAAATTAAATATAAAAAAAATAAAAAAAATTAAGGTTTGGACAAAACAAAGTGCCAAAAGTTGTGCAATACATATAGATCTATAAAAGGAAAAATAGACTTCAAAAAAAGAGAAGCTGTAACCCATATTACACTCTCGTGCCGATACATGTGGGTTTTTAAGGGGATCTCAGCATTAGTATATTTATTCTGTATGGGGTCAGAACTTCATTTGCTTGATTTTTTTTTTTTTTTATGGTGTATTTGTAAACTAATTGTGGTACTCTCCTTAGTTTTCTATGCATTGCTCTGTTTGTTGCATGTCATTTCTTACTTTTCTTTATTATTACTTTTCTTTTCTAACTTAGAATTAAAGAGCATCTCATGCAAGAAACTATCCCACACACACCTCCTCACACTCTCCCTGCTTCTTCTTGCTGCTGGGGACATATCCCCCAACCCCGGGCCGCCTCAACACATCCCCACTTTTATTTCACCTGCCCTTACAGACCAAGAAGCACAAACTGCCACAACCCCTTAAATATAAAGCCCATTCCCCTCACCCCCGCTATACCTATCCCCATGTCTGGAGCTCTCTGGAATGCACGTTCTGTAAGCAACAAGCTTCTCTTCGTCCATGACCTCTTCATCTCCCGCAACCTAACCTTTCTTGGATTAACAGAAACTTGGCTGACACCTTCTGACACAACCTCCCCTGCTGCACTCTCTTACGGCGGGCTTCAGTTTACCCACACCCCCCGCTCTGGAAGTAAACATGGCGGCGGTGTCGGCCTTCTTCTGTCAGATACCTGCTCTTTTGTCCCCGTCCCACCGAGAGTGCACTCCGTCCGCATCTACTCCCCCTCCAACCTCCAAGTGGCTGTTGTTTATCGTCCCCCAGGCCCTGCCACCGCCTTCCTCGACCACTTCGCTTCCTGGCTCCTTCACTTTCTCTCCACTGACATCCCCACTATTATCATGGGAGATTTCAACATCCCAATCGACACCCCCTGCTCCACTACTAACAAACTCCTGTCACTCTCCTCTTCCTTCGGCCTCACCCAGTGGACCTCTGGAGCCACTCATAAAGATGGACACACACTGGACCTCATCTTCACCCACCTTTGTCCTCTATCTAACACCTCAATCTCTCCTCTACCCATCTCTGACCACAATCTGCTCACCTTCTCCACCAATTCCACCACACCTGCCCCCCCTGCCCCAAATCTACTGCTCCCCCGTAGAAACCTACAACACCTTAACCCTCACACTCTCTCTGAATCTCTTTCTCCCCTCTCTACCATATCCTCATTTACTGACCCTGACGCAGCCACCACTTTCGACTTCTACACAATCACTTCCACTCTTGACATGGTCGCCCCTCTCACCACACAGAACAAAAAGCAAAACCAACAGACAACCCTGGCACACAGACTCCACCAAACAACTGAGGCGAGCTTCCAGAATTGCCGAACGCCGCTGGAAGAAAAGCCGCTCCACCGACGACCTCGCCTCATACAAACAATCACTGCATACATTTAAATCTGCACTCTCATCAGCCAAACAGGACTACTTCACCACCCTCATATCCTCCCTGTCTCACAACCCCAGACAACTGTTCAAAACCTTCAACGCTCTCCTCCGTCCACCAGCACCCCCCCCTCTCTCCTCTCAGCAGACGACTTCGCCACTCACTTCCTAACTAAGATCAATCTCATCAGACAAAGCTTCACCCCACAGTCCCCTCTGTCTATCTCTTTTCCTGCAGTGTCCCCACATCCCACCTCTACACCTGCTCATCACCACACCCTCCTAACTTGCTTCTCTACTGCCACTCATGACAACCTCTCCACTCTACTGTCCAAATCCAAACTCACTACCTGTAATCTTGACCCACTGCCATCTCACCTCATCCCTGACCTTAGTGCTGTTATCATCCCAGCCCTCGCCCATCTCTTCAACCTATCATTAACCTCTGGCATCTTCCCTTCATCCTTTAAACATGCGACCATCACACCCATCCTTAAGAAACCATCTCTTGACCCCTCTTGTCTGTCCAACTATCGCCCCATCTCACTGCTTCCATTCGCCTCCAAACTCCTCGAACAACACGTCCATCTTCAACTTTCCTCTCATCTATTCACCAACTCTCTCCTTGACCCACTGCAATCTGGTTTCCGACCCCACCACTCTACAGAAACCGCCCTAACCAAAGTCACCAACGACCTAGCAAAGGCCAAAGCCTCACGCCACTACTCTGTGCTTCTCCTCCTAGACCTGTCCTCTGCCTTTGACACTGTCGACCATTCCCTCCTGCTACAAATCCTCTGCTCCCTCGGCATCACGGACTTGGCTCTTTCCTGGATCTCCTCCTACCTCACTGATCGGACTTTCAGCGTCTCTCACTCACGCACCACCTCCTCCCCCCGGCCTCTCTCTGTTGGTGTACCCCAGGGGTCTGTCCTGGGCCCACTACTCTTTTCTATCTACACTAGTGGTCTGGGTCAGCTAATAGCATCGCATGGCTTTCAATACCATCTGTATGCTGATGACACCCAACTCTACATCTCCGGCCCAGATGTCACTTCTCTACTCTCCCGGATCCCTGACTGTCTTTCGTCCATATCCTCCTTCTTCTCCTCACGTCTCCTGAAGCTAAACGTGGAGAAAACTGAATTCATCATCTTTCCACCATCCAACTCCACCCCTCCACCTGATCTCTCTATCACAGTCAATGGCTACACTCTCTCACCAGCTCCACAAGTCCGCTGCCTTGGGATAACTCTTGACTCCAATCTGTCCTTCAAACCACACATCCAAACCCTCACATCCACCTGCCGCCCCACCTGAAAAATATCTCCCGTATCCGTTCTTTCCTTAACTTCGAAAGCACAAAAATGCTGGTCCATGCCCTCGTTATCTCCCGCCTAGACTACTGCAACATCCTTCTCTGTGGCCTCCCAGCTAGCACCCTCACTCCCCTCCAATCCATCCTTAACTCTGCTGCCCGTCTGATTCACCTCTCTCCTCGCTACTCCTCTGCCTCTCCCCTCTGCCAATCCCTTCACTGGCTTCCCATTGCCCAGCGAATCCAGTTCAAGTTAGCAACCTTGACCTACAAGGCTCTCCATAACCATTCCCCTCCATACATCTCTGCTCTAATCTCCAGATATCTCCCCTCACGCAACCTCCGCTCCTCACAGGACCTTCTTCTCTGCTCTCCCCTTATCAGCTCCTCACACAACCGTCTCCAAGACTTCTCCCGTGCTTCATCCACACTCTGGAACTCACTGCCCCAAAACCTCAGACTCTCCCCCACTCTCACCAGCTTCAAAGGCAACCTGAAAACCCATTTCTTCAGGATTGCCTATAACCAACAATAACCCTGCTGTCACTACACTATCCATAACCATGTCTGCCCCTCACCTTCTGTCTCTTCCCACCTTCCTCGTAGACTGTAAGCCCTCACGGGCAGGGACCTCTCTCCTTCTGTACCAGTTGTTAGTTAGTAATTTGTCACCTTTGTACTTGTTTGACCTATGTTATGTATGAAACCTGAATGTACAGTGCTCTGGAACCAAGGGCGCTCAAAAATAAATAATAATAATAATATATATATATATATATATATATATATATATATATATATATATATATATATATATATATATATATTTAAATATTTAAATATAATATAAACTGTCTTTTGACACCCATATTTATTATTGCGGTGCCCATCATGATTTCACTCTTTACATCATTAGTTTTAATCCTTAACATAAATTGCAGCCTTGGAACAGCAGCCTCCACAGCCAATCTTCTGGATGATGTTGAAGGACATTCGTGTGGTGAGTTTTTTGTTTGTTTTTTTAACTTGTTTTTATTAAATCGCCAATGTCATTCGTACAACATTTAGATGGCAAGTCAACATATATCAACAATATATATGTTCAAGTACGGGATCAACAACAATTACAAAGCTGACATTGATGATACAATTTAGAATTTTTAGCCTTCTAAACTAACTGAAGGCAGAAAAGAAACAATAAATCAATATTAACTGCTGTTAAGCAATTGTGTCTGTTTGCTCTCTGCTCAATTAGGAGTGCAGAGTGTTTAGTCCAAGTTTCCGGCCCCATGAGTCCCTTCCTCCCGCCCATGTCTGCTTATTCGGCCACACTCCCCAAACCCTGGTCTGCTTCAAGACTCCTGGATGAATGGATAGTGGATACAAAGTCCTCCCTCCGGGAAACCGTAAAAATGCCCAGAAATCCATTTCAGTACCCATATGAGATATCTGGCATTTGATTCGGTTGATAAAGGGTGGTAAGCCCACAAGAACCAATTTTATTGCTAGCCTGTTACATGTCAATCGGTTCGTCCCCCCTTCAGCTGCTGTGTTAGATACCACGTTGTGGATCCGAAGCAATTTTTAATTTTACCTGAGTTCAGAGGGCAGAATGTTAATGAATCATCCCCATAGGGCAAAGAATTTAGTCTCTGGTTTCCTTGTACTGCGCGGCCTCCGCCCAATCCATGTGTAGGAGAAACAGTAGTTTGTCTTTAAACAACTGTAGGGGAGGGCCATTGGGGTGTAACCATACGTGTAGAATGGATTACCTGTCTGCAGCTGCTGCCACATGTAGCACCCGTGCTTCCATTTTAGAAAGGTCCTGAACCTCACAATCTATATGCCCAAATAATGCCCAAAAGGCACAACTAGAAAAGGGATGCACACAGAACTGGCTTATGTAATCCACCACCCCTTCCCAGAATCTATTGATTACAGGACATTCCCAAAGACAGTAGTACAAGTCAGCACCCAGGGAGCCACACTTGAAACATTTATCTGAAGGGAATATTCCCATCCTCTGTCCCTGTATTGGCGTTAGATATGCATTGTACATCACCTTCAGGAACATCTCCATATATTTTATAGGGGGGAGGAATTTATAAGCATCTTTCAATTCTGAAAGCGTCATGATGGGCTGTAGGGTAGAATCCTTATCCTTCCAACGTGCCAAGCTGAACTGAGTCCCCCCCCATAATCCGCTGCCTCTAGCAGATAGTAAAAGATCGTGGTTAAACGCGCCTTCCTATTGATTGGTTCTAGGAGTATAGCATCAAACGTCGAATCCCAATCAGTTGGCTGGAGCATCGAGATCACCCTTTGCACATAGTTGTTAGCCTGTATATGATTAAAGGTTGGGAGGATAAGATTGGGGTATAGCTGGTGAAAATCTGTGGGTGCAAGGATTTGTTTAGAGTCCGGGTTCACAAAAAGATGAACCTGGTGTAGGCCCTGCGATTGCCATCGCTTAAAGATCCCATGCGGCCTGCCATTCTGGAAAGCTGGGTTCCGGAGAAGTGACAGAGATTAAGAAAGGTAGGGATTCAGCTGTTATTTAGCCCTGATCTTTTGCTACGCCCTCCATATTGGCATAAGCAAGGTGTTGTCTCTAACAGTCGGGTCTAGTTTCCCATATGGTTGGTACACGAAATTCATAAGTGAGATATTGGATAGAAAAGAGACGTCCAGTGAACTGTCTGGGCACAGGGCACAGAAACCTTCCCAATCGGCCTAGTGCTGCCAAATTGTACAACCTCAAGTTAGGGAACTCTCCATTAAATTTGTGCTGGAGTATACACATCAGGATCCGGGCTCTTTTCCCGTTCCAGATGAATGCTCTGTACTCAGACATGATGGCCTTCTCCTCCTTTAGGTCTGAAATAGATAGGGAGCATGTGTAGAATGTAGAGCAGCCTAGGGAATGCTACCATTTTATTTAAGTTGCAGCAACCCATAGAGTTCAAGGGTAGGCCTGTCCATCTATTTAAGGTACTCTGCATTTGCTCAGTATACTTGGCCACATTGTCGATATGCAGTCGGGAAGGGACTTGCAGGAGCCGAATTCCCAAGTATTTGATCGCATATATATTATGCTTTGCTGCCCAAGTCGGCCCTGAAAACTGACCAACAGCCTGGATGTCTCGCAGTATGGCCCCTGTACGAGACAACAGGTTAGATATTTGTATTAGGAGGTCATCCGCGTAAGCCAGTATTTTCAGCTCTCTCTGGGAACCTAATTTCTTGGTAGACGGATGACTGTGAAACATGATACAATAACGGATCCAGCGACAGGTTAAACAGCAGGAGTGACAGCAGGCATCCTTGTTTGATGTCTCTAAAAAGATTGATAGATGGGGAGAGGTTTTCATGAACTAACCGTGAGGTTGTGGAATTAGATTGTAAGTGATCTATAAAGTTGGAGAAGTGATCCCCGAAGCCTCTTCTCAGCATTGTCATATCCAGGAATGGCCATGAGACTTTATCAAAGGCCTTCTCCACATCCAAGCTAAGAAGCATGGATATGGCATAGCCCTCCGAATTTGCCTGGAATATTGCGGCCATAGCTGCCCTAACATTTTTGGTTGAATACCTGGGCGTTACGAAGCCGGTTTGAGAAGGGTGAATGAACTGTGGTTAAAATTCCTAGAGTCTCCCGGCCAAAATCTTAGCCAATATTTTATAGTCCTGGTTCTGGAGAGAAATTGGCCTGTATGCTGACACTAGGGTAGGGTAATTTCCCGCCATAGGCAGTAGTATCGTGTGTGAGTCAGTAAAAGAGTCCATAATAACTGCATTTAAATAGATGTCATTTTTCGCTTGGTAAACTGTGGGGTAACCTCCGCATGTAGAATTTATTTTTTTAAATTATGCATAGAATCCGTCGGGTCTTGGAGCTGAACCTACAATTGTCACGCGTACTGCATCCTCAGTGATTGCGGCCTACAACGCAAGTCTGTGCACCTCCCCCACCCCTGGCATGTCTATTTTGTCCAAGGAAATAGGCAACTCCGGTGATATCAAATTGGGTTGCACAATATAAATTTTCATAGAATTCAATAAAAGAATCGCATCAGTAAGGATCTCACCCGTGGCAGTACAGCAAATCGCTGAGATCAGCATGCGCACTTGCCACAGCTTGGTCAAACCAGCCAGCAGTTTTCCTGATTTGCAGCCCCATCTGTAAAACCTATTTTGTCTGGTCCGCATATGAAGCCTCACATTGCCCTGCATGCATTAAGTAGGCTTTGGGCTTCATGAAATTCCCTTGTAGTCTCAGCTGGAGGGTAAGGCTATGTTCACATGGCTTATTTTGGGCCGTTTCTCGCCCCGTATTTCGCGCCGTACTGTCGAATTACGGGCTGGAATACGTCCCAGTCATTACAGTAATCCACAGTTCTCATAGAGAACTATGGATTACATCTCCTCTCCCCGCTCGCACAATACGGCGAGCGGGGAGAGAAGTGACATATCAATTATTCACGGCGTATACGCACCGAGAATAATGAATGTCTATAGAGCTGGCAGGCTGCCGGCCGTCCCGCCCCCGTACACACGGCGTAATTGCGGGGCGAAATACATCCCGCAATTAAGCCGTATGAACATAGCCTTAGTGGAGTGGGTATTTTCTTTCAGCAGCAGGTCGATTGCAGTTCATGAAAATGCTTGATCTGTGTGAGGTCGATTATCGTTCATGAACTGCATCCAGTGTGCCTGCAGAAAGGCACAAAAATAGTCAGACTCGTACAGGTAGTTCGGGAGCACCAGATACACGTCTTAGAGAGCCACGGAAGGCCTCCCAAGGTTAAAAAAATAGATGTGTGGTCAGAGATTGTTATTGGGAGAATTTCTGAGTCCATTATGTCCTGGTAGAAGGTTGATGAGGATAATGCATAATCTATCGTGGAAAAGGGGTCGTGGATTGCTGAATAGAAGGTATAAGACCTACCAGTTTGGTTTGTCACCCTGCAATGATCAAATAGCCCCTTCATGTTAGTCAACTCCAGGATAGCCATGCTAGCTTGTCCCCCCCTCCTCCCACTCTGGCAGCAGGACCTTTTTTCCAGGGTGGGTTCTGGGGTTGTATTAAAGTTCGTGTGGTGAGTTTTAATTCAAGGGATATGCTTGTGTAGTAGAACTAGTGAATACAGCGTGTTCACCATGATCCTTGTATCCCCATTGTTAATTATTTTGCAACTTTCTGAGTAGTTTAAAAAAAAAAAAAAAAATTTCCAGGCAGCCCCTATAAGGTAGTGAAATTTCAAAGTATTACCCACCTAACATCACACTTCCATTCTAATGCTTTCTGGGTCCCCCACCGATGTCTGCGTAGAGGTTCCTGCTAACATTGCAGTCAATCACTAGGGGACAGATAAAGGGGTATTCCCATCTTAAACATTTATGGCTTACTATGGTGGTATATGTGTCATTGCTGCGGCTCCCACCACCTATCATGAAAATGTGGGTCTCTTTGCCCCTGTCCTCATTTGCAGGGCTCTCTCCATTCATTTCAGCTGGAGTTCTGAATATAGCAAAGTAAGCATGCTAGTCTCTAAGGGGACCCTTGTTCTTGAGATAGATGTGGGTCCCAGAGGGGAAACCTTCACCTATGTGCCAAATACGGCTGAGATAGGAAAACTCCTTTAACAAATTAGAAAATATGAATAGAAAATTATTCTAATTGGTTAGATGTATCTGTTCCATTAGATGAAGGTGTCCAGGCAAGGCATGATGCATCACAGAGAGACACGCATCGGTGATCAGATGTCTGAACGCCGATGCGTGTTTTACATTGAAAGCAATGTAAATCACACTGCACATTGATAGATTCGTGTTTGGGTCTCAAACACGGGTCCAAACACACATCAAAGAAACATCGTGTGAACATAAGAAGCACAGAGCTTGGTGCATGCCATCACTATCTTCTTTAAGTAATGCTCACAATTTGCTTTAAAGGGAACCTGTCACATAGTTTATGCCCCCCTTGCTGAGGGCAGAACAAGTTGGTGTCAGACATGCTGTTTTCAGCGCTGTGTCCCTTATTCATTCTAGAGTATTTAGTGCTCAAGTCTGCAGTTTTCAGCCAGAAAAGTCATTCAAATAGTCAGTTTTTTGAAACCCCACCCATCTGAGGCTAGCCCCACCCACCTCAACTGATAAACCTATTACTTTGAATTGGTAGAAACGTGAATAGCTGCCAGGTGGGCGGAGATAACACCTGCTCATGAATAAGATTTGATGGGTAAATGCTCTAAAACGACAGCATCTTACAGAATAAGGGACACAGCGCTGGGAACAGCAGGTCTGACACTAGCTTGTGCTGTCCTCAGCAAGGTGGGCATAATCTATGTAACAGGTTCCCTTTAATATTTTTATGGGTACTATTGGCAATTGTATTTTGTGCTGTATTCGCTTTCCTAAGCCTGTAAAATCTGAGCAGGATCACTTCTTTGTTCCACACCATATTTTGAAAACTGTGATGTAAACTGTTCTATACTTATCAGGACTGTTGTTAATATTGTGAACTGCAGTGCGGTTTACCCATTTATATAAATGGGACTCTGAACGTGAATTTTAGCATGAAATGTGACGAGGAATCCACGTTGAATTCCATGTTAAAATCCATGGTATGAACTAACATTTAAAAGCACACACATATTGTTGAATTTGTTTTGATTTCATGCTTATAACTATAGAAGAAAAACCATTCAAAGGTATTCGTGATGCAGCATTGAGACCTTGCACTGTCAAGTAGTCGGCACTGAATTTTTTTGTTTTTATTGGTTAAAAGCTAACAAAAAAATGCCTTAAACAGCCAAGTACCTGCATGCACTACTTTGATTCTCCAACCATCCAGTGCACTGCAAACATTATTTTGTATGGGGCATGAAATGGACAACATCCTTTTGATTATTAGATCAGTTCTTGCCTTGATTGTCACTCTGTTTATGAACTTTTACAAAATGGTTACTTTGAGGCACAAGTAAGGATTTTATGGCTGCATACTTGATCCTACTAATTCATGTGTTTTTTTTCAAATAATATCAACCCCTTACTGACATTTGACGTTTCCATTCGTCAAGGTTGGGTAAGGGTTCTCACAACTTGATATATGGATATGGCATTGAGATCTTGCGGGCTCAGAAGATTGCAGCATGGAATCAGCGGTATATTAACGCTGGCATCATGCCGCATCACCCGTGGGTGGAATGAGCTCCGACAGTGGATGATTAACTATTTGCTATCACGATCTATCATGATCACAATAGCGAAGGTACAGGCAGGAGGAGTGAGCTGTGCCTGTGATCGTCGCAGTATGTGGAACCCAGCGCTGCTACTGGTCCCCTACCTGACAGCCCGAATGCTTTACTAAAGCAACCGGGCTGTCTGGTGACGTCACCATGTCCGCAATGCATTGTAGGCATGGTGATTGACAGTCACTTTGAAGACCAGTATACAGCAACAATGCTGTGTACTGGTCTCCAATGTAACAGCGGTCTGAAGATTTCAAATGCCCTATAGGGAAAAGTGGAAAAAAAATGAGAAAAAGTAAAAAAAAAAAAGTTAAAGTAAAACACAAACCCGAAAAATAAAATAAAAACACAAACACCGCCCCTATCCCATTTCAAAACTCCAACCGCCCCAAAAAAGATAACAAATAAAGTACAAATATTTTGTATCGCCACATGCGTAACGACCTACCCTATAACTTTGTCATGTTATTTAACCCGCATGGTGAACACCGTAAAAAAAAAAACAGAATTGCGATTTTGTTTATCCTAGCACATAAAAAGGAATAAAAAGCAATCAAAAACTCTTATGAACACCAAAGTGGCAAGTAAAATGTTCATCCCGCAAAAACAAGCCCTTACACAGCTCTGTATATGGAAAAATAAAAAAGTTATGGCTATCAGAATACAGCGATGCATATATATTGTTGTGCACAATAGAAACACTTTTTTTCTAAAAAAAAAAAAAAAAAAAAGCACGTCCACATACTATATAAATTGGCTATCGTCATAATAGTCTTGACCCAGGAAGTAAAACTATCTTGTCATGGATACTGCATGGTGAGCGCTGTTAAAAATAAAAAAAAAATTGTGACGTGAACGCCTCAACCATCCTAAAGTCACTATAGATGTTGGAATTAACTACATCTGTGCATTAGACCACATGGGATGCAGATAATAACCCCCTACTCTGCTCAAGACTACAGTATATCCTGGCAGTAGCCCCTTTAGTTACAGAGGTTACAAAAGTTGCAGATAAAGCAAACCTGTCAATGATTTTTCCCCAAATCAACACCGGTACTTGACCGTTATGCTCTAGTAGTTTCCAAAGTTGTCTTCAGCTTGCCAAAGAGCTACTTTTATTATAATAAAAATAAAATTTTCCCTGCTTGTTTCATACAAGGATCAGGTGTTTAAAATCAAGGAGGTGGAGATTTTGCTGATAGGAGTCAGGATGCCCATGCACTAATACTGCCCAGCATGGCTCGACTGATGTCATTACTGGAGCATGACATTCATATACTGGTACTAGTTTAAGGTAGGACATCATTCTGACAGGTTTCCTTTAATCTTTTTTAGCTCTAGACCCTAGTGTTACTATAAACGCACTACCTATATTAGTTGGTCCTAGCTAATTTGGTGCTATGCAGCAATTTTTATTTGCTGCTATTTTGGATTGCCCAGTTTGGAAGGAACCGTGTCCAAGATCCTAACTGTCCCTCTCACTAGGTACTAAAGCACAGCAGGGACATTGGCCACTGCCGTTTTTCATGCAAATCAGCTGTTTGTTTTGGATGTTGAATGGCATCAGAACCCAGTATTGCAGTGCCAGGTATTAATAACAGCCAGTGCATAAAACTCTGTGGTCATCCATCAACTGCTGATTGGTAAGCTAAGCCACTAAAAGCAATTTCCTAGATAATGTAATGGCAGCTCTAGCTTTTATACAAGGCTATGCCATTTGTGCTGCTAAAAACTATCTGATATTGATATACTAAATAGCCCCACTAAATAATTTTCTTAAAACTTTGCATTGTGCCAGTCCTGGTATTAACCTGGAAATGTATGCGTCCATTGACACTACAATGTTTAATATTAGCCTTGTGACTGGGAGTGCTCTGACACACTGACATCCAATTAGTGCAGTTGCACCCTGTTATAAATGTATTCATAAGTTATCAGGAATATTGAAGAAATGGCAGATTTGAGTTTTAACAAAAGGTGCTCCAGTATTTCATGCGAAATACAATTTACTAAAATGCATGTATCGGGTGAGCTGACTTTTCCTTTTTAGAATAGACAGTTGTATATAATTTACATTTCTTCATTTAAATCATTATGCATTTTTTTTGTATTCTTGAACTTTGTTTTCTTTTCTATTATTCCAGATAATAAAACTAATCAAAAATCCTGCATGAATCCAGTTGACTGATGAGAAGACGATTATGAAAAATTAAGTGTTGGCTATCTATTGCAGTGCAGTCCATTCCTTGTAGAAAATTATATATGGCACAATTTTTTAATCACATATTTTACTATTTGATGACAGCATTCAAATCTCAGAGACTTTAACAACCATGTGGCTTTAAAATTAGTTGTGTGTTTTAAAATGGTACTTATTACATAGTTTATTTTTTATGTTCCTCCTGAGAAATAACATATCCTGTTACTGAAGATTCTGTTTCACAGCACAATCTAGTGTTTATAATCCATGTATGCTTACAAGCGTTTGTTTTAATTTTTTGTGTGCAATAGAACTGCCCTAAAGAAGCCATTGTAATAAAATCTACATCGCACTACATAACAGTATAGTCTAGCTAATGAAATGGATAACCAACACGGAGCTAGGCTTCTTAGACTTTAAAATAAATTGAACATGAAAACAATGTTTTCATGCAATTTTGTTAATTTGACCAGGATGAAAAAAGCCAGCAACATAGTTATTGACATTGTGTTAATCATTTTAAAAAATAAATGCTTTTTAACTTTTGGTAGTATAATCCTTGAAAAGTATGAGTTCTTTAGGCTTAAATAAGCAGATATTAGAATTTTTAAATGATTAGTCTAAACTGGCATTTAATACAGTCATTAAAATAGAGGCCAAAAAGATTCACTAGCTCAAATCAAATTCAGATTTGTATGTGAGAAGTAAAGTATTTTTTGCATATTTGTGATCTGCTTTTAAAATATTTTTGACTGCAGATATTACTTGTTAGCAAACCTTTTCTAGCCTAAATCTTAGATAATGCTGCTGGTAAGTCTCTGCTTTTCATGAACCTCCATACGGTTAGTCATCTATGGATATGAACATATTCTAATGAACTTTATGTCAAGATGAATACACAGTATAAATATTTAGTCAAAAATGAAACAAATGATAAGCAATTTTGTAGTGCCAAGGCTTTGTAATTTCAAAAGTTCGAAACTGACACTGACATTTAAAGCATACCTATCGTTTTAAAAAGGAAAAAGAACAAAAGCTAATTAAAGCCGTTGTGCCACAATCTTCATTTATTTAGCTCAACTGTAGAACTCCCGTAGATTTGTAAGTAGCAGCAGTTCATATGCTTGACTGCCACCCTACACAAACTCTTTCCCAATGCAATTCTCCTGTGGGAGAGGGAACATGGAACCTCGTGAACCTCCCATATTAGTGATCAGCGAGACCTATTTTGTAAATGCCTGATAAATGTTGATTATGGGCAAACCACTTTGTGTGTATTAAATATAGGCCAACTAGAAAGATGCCGGTTCTACATATTTTGACTCCTATTTTCCTTCCATTTTACCTAAATGCACATTTTATCCTTATGCTTGCTTATGGGTAGGATTTTAAGGGTGTGTGATGTAAGAGTTGTACTCCGAGCTGATCAAATGTCTCATACATGCTGCTTCTCCTCGACCTTCACAGCAGACAAGCTCACAGAAACTCGGATCTGTTTCAAGTTTAATCATGAATGATGGAAAAAACATTGTAGCAAGTTGTGCTATTTTTTCCAGTACAATGAGACACCTCAGCTGGAACCCAGCGGACTCGTTTTCGGCAGTGGGGCGCGACGATGTCCGTTGCAAAACTGATCCGATTCTACCTATGCAACGGAGTTTCCAAACAGAACCTCCAATGCAGATATGACCCAGGCTTAACCCCCCCCCCCCCCCCTCCCTCTTCTCTTTCTAGTATTTACTAGTTTAAACTAGACACCAGGTAACTGGGGAGGTTTCTAAACATTTACTGACAGTTTATTGGCACGAAAAAGTTAATACCAGCTGTTGAAAGGTGAGGAAAATGCCACTTATTCACATGTTATATGACTTGTAAGTACTGATATATGCACAACTTCATAATGATAGGTACGCTTTAAGATACTGAATGTTCTCTAAGAGAAGTTATAAAGACTTCTTTAGAAGTAAAGTCTGTCTTGTAAGTCGTAGTATAATTTCTATAAGGGAATAATACAGTATTATGTTACAGTTTGAAAGGACTACTAAACCTTTAATATACCCTGTTTCCCCGAAAATAAGACATCCCCTGAAAATAAGACCTAGTGCATTTTTTTGATGCAATTCAGAGTTTGGCTGCTTATGCTGATGTTTGTGATGAAATCACTATAATATATTAATACATACTGATGTTTTTTTCAACAATAAATGTGAATTCTTGTTCATGGAAAAATAAGACATCCCCTAATAATAAGTCTTGGCTCATCTTTAGGAGCAAAAATTAATAGAAGACACTGTCTTATTTTTGGGGAAACAGGGTATGTTAGACTAATTATGAAATGCCCCATGACACATGCATTAATATCCTACAATGGATAAACTTCATATCAGATTGTATTTTTTGTTGTTGTTATAAACTTGTATGTATGTTATATTCTCATATCTATTTCTTTTAACATTGCTCTGCATATTCAACTATGACGTTGCCCACACAAATATTTATTTGACCTGGTCACTTGTGACTCCTTTATACAAGGAAGTTTGTGTTTTCAGTTTAGAGGGTCTTTAACAAAAGTTATATTTATAAAATGGTAGATATCAAAATCCTGTAAAATTGTAGATATTTTGATTAAATAGTCATTACTATATTGTACCTTTTAACAGTTATAGGTGAATTATTTAATACAGTCACAGTATTATTTTTTTGTAAGTACTGAGTATCCTTGTTATTAATAATCTACTCCAAGTCTTAATAATTAAGGGAAAAAGCTATAGAGCCATGCCTCTTCATTCACTGTCTGTCTCTTCAAATTGAGTGTGTACTATTCCTTGAAAGAGAAATTCCATTCAAATATTTTAGAGCTCATTAGTGCTATCACAAGTTATTAATGATCAAGTGCCATAGTAGTTGGTGTATGGACTTCATGCTTTGGTTGTAATTTCATGACACCCATATCTTGAAGTATGACTTAAACCGTTTCAATTTAGATATTGTGATAAAATACTGGGCTACACAAATGTCGTGCTAATGTACAAAACATACTTTAATAAAATCAAATATTTATATTACTGACCTGACTGTTAGTTGATTCAATTTCCTAATCAACAGGATGTCTACAGTTTTTAGGTTTGGTTGGCGACAACTGTATTAAAGATCAGTAGTTGTTTTGCGGTCCAGTTAACCAGATTCGAAGATTATTGTCTACAGTTAAAACAATTATTTTTTAAGATAAATTAGGAAAAACCATAGAGGTGAGCGTTTATGATATATTAAAGGAGTTGTTCATGTCCTGTAAAAAAAAAAAAGCTAATATAATGCTATAAGGGCCCCATTAAAACAAAACGACTTATACTCGCCTTCCTCTTCTGTTGACATGCCATCACTTCCGAATGAGCATGTCACAGCTTCAACTGCTGATTGGCTGCAACGGTCATGTGCCTCTAATTTACATCACCGTTCTTAAGTGAACAGCTTTGAGTGGTGATGTAAGTAGAAGCACATGACTGCAGCAGCCAATCAGTGGCTGAAGCAGGGACATGGCCATTCGGAAGTGATGGCATGTCAACAGAAGACTAGGGAGAGCCAGCGCTGGAACTTTTAGTTTTAATAGGGCCACTTGAGTATTAATTGTTATGACATTTTTTTTTATTTAAACACAATGACTTAGGAATAAGTTATAGCTCCATAAAATATTAATAAATCCTCAAAATTATAAATGTGCATTAGATATTTTGTATCCTGTAGCAATGAAGCAAGCTTGGAATCAGTATTTTTTAAAAGATTTTAAAGTGTAGTCTTCATGGGCCCCAATATGGCATATCTATAAAGATAAACCCGGTCCCAACTTTTGGGGTTACCGCCGCTCATCCAGATGCATGTTTTTACTAGTTTTGAGGAAAATTGCGTTGGCTATCGAATCGACGATAGTCGTAGCGGCCTTATCGAAAAGGGTTTTTCGATGAAAGCATCGATTAGGGGGCCTGACCATTAAAGTCTATGGGGGGCAACAAACCCTTCATTATTACACCCAAACAAGGCTGGGAGAAAACTAAATTAAACACAACATCAAATATACGGGGCTACATCTTAGAACACACTTATTTTATAAAGTCACAGAAAAAAGTCACAGACCATTTACTACCCCCTGTTTGTACCACAGCCTACCCAAAAAACCTGCCCCCCCCCACAAATTAAAAAAGTCCCAAAAAGCAGTATGATTTAAACCATCATGTTACTTGAACGGACATTGAATTTCCCGTGGAAAAACCAGATGAGCCCCAAACCGCATGCCCCCCATTTAAAAAAGTGCCGCAAAAAGGTTTTCAACCCACCATTTTAGTTTTCACTGGACCATTGCCCTATACCTGTCCGGGGCCACGCATGAGCCCAAACCTGCTGACCCCCACATTTAAAAAGGCCCGGGGAAAAGGAGTCTTTAACCACCATTTTAGTTTCATGGACATTGGGCTATACTGTCCGGGCCCCGCATACCCCGGGGCCGGATTACAGTGGGTGCGGTGAAAGCCCAGGTGGGTCCGTCATCTATTAAAAACGGGTTAAAATGCCCTGATGCGCGCAACGAAAAATTGTTTCTGAAGCAGATGCGGAAACGGAAGTGTAGAATCCACCTTCCCCTGTAACACAGTCAATACCTGGGGAGCGCTTGCCCCTCCCTTAGTTGGACCCAATTTTGTTCACTTGGAAATACGGTGGTTAACGTCCTGTTACACCCCGGTGCCTTTTATCTTGGCATTTTTTTCTATTTTACTCAACTGCGGAGGGAAATGGTCTCTGTACTTTTTCTCGTCCGTGCTCCAACTCCAGTTCCCGAATAATAATCGGTCAAGTTTTCCTTTCCTCCCCCTTTACAATTCAGAGAAATTTTTTTAAAGCTATTTTGTACATGCAAGTTTTTTAGTACTTTAATTTTAGAAAAAAAAATTTTTAAAAGGATGGGAATCCACCATTCTTTGTTTCCTTCTTTTCATTGTATTAAATGGGTGGTCTCAATGAAAGGGATTGTAGCTATGTTAAAGATCTTGCAAATAAAAGTCATTTTTGCAATATGTGTCCATTAAACAGTGTCTACCTATTCCTGGGTTCTGACAGCACCATCACCCTGAGCCACTCTTGACAATTGTGATGAACAAATGTCTGTTAGAAAACAACATTTTTTAGATAGGACCTGTAGTATTGCTGCATGTCACAGCCAAAATGCCCCAAAAATTCAAAGCATGAACCTTGAGCCACTTTTGGTCAAATTGTGAAGAACAATTGTCTGTTAGAAAAAGACATTTTTTTTTTATAATAGGGTCCTGTAGTATTGCTGCATTTCAATGCAGCATGACCCAAAAAATTCTAAAAAAATGACTTCTCAGCCACTGTTACTGTTAAAAATTGTGACGGAGAAATTGCCACTTAGAACCACATTTCTGTTACAAAGGTCCAGAATTATTGCTGTATCTCACAGCTACATTGACCCGCAAAAATATAACAATGACTTCTCAGCCACTATTAAAAAATTGTGAGGAGAAATGCCACTTAGAAGTCACATTTCTGTTCCAAAGGACCATGATTCATTGTGTATCTCACAGCACATGACCTCAACCATTGACAATCGAAAACTTCTTAGATAAAGTGAGTAAATGGAATACGGTGTTGTCGAAACCTTGCTGTCTTTACAGTATCCTCACAGCAAAAACAGCAAAATGACTGTTGGGAAAAAAAAGAGTAAATAAAAAATTGCAGTCAGAAAATGGATCATTTTAAAAAAAAGTTTTTCAAGTGGACCATTTCTGTTTGAAAGGGATTGTGAAGATAGACGGCAACTAGTCGCTGACCTCGGCAATGGGGCCGGCCAAACATCATCAGAGATCCATGCCTGATTCATCTTGAATGAAGTTCAACGATCCAATTATCTGTGGAAAGCGGGATGCGTTTGTCTGTAATGATCTCCTCCAGCCTGCTGCTGTGGTCCGCTCAGATATGACGCTGGCCTGCTGGGACAGGACAACACCTCTGATGGCGTGCCGAGCCAGCTCGGGGCCATTCGTCCATTTTGGATACAACAGAGTCTATTGGGTCCGGAAACCCATGCAAAAACATCGGTGTGTTGAGACGCTGATAGTCTTTGTTGTGCACCATGATCTGAAGCTGATCTCTGTGTGTAGGATGTTGGGTGCCTGAATTGCATGCGTTGGTTTGAGGTGGTAAAAAGAATTGCCAGAGGTCAGCCATTCGCTTCTGCCACCTTGGCCCTGTGCTGCCGCTACCTACTTGGCACTCTACTGCTGTCAGTCGTGATGTGTGTTCCACGTGACATTTTGGGGATCGTGAAGCAGGGACGCAAAGATGTCTTCAGGTGACAATCGAAAGGTCTCAATTTCCTGCATTGTACTCTCTATTTGGGTGGGTGGAAGGAAAAGTGCTGATTTTTTTGTTTGTACCGGGGATCCAGGAGGGTAGCACCCTGTAACTGCGTGTTCATTTTTGATGGCTTTAATGCGAGGATCATGTTGGAGGAAATGGAGCAATCCAAGCACTCATGTGAGAGTGGAGCCTTGATTTCCCCATGCCTCTGGGTCGAGGGGGCACTAGCAAAATTGTCTTCCTCATCTGTCCTCCCTCCGCCTCTAATTCGCGCACCCAACTCTTTCCAAGGCAAGGGACGTCGGTAAAGCGGTTGTCTAGGATACCTCCTCTCCTCCTCGCTGCCTCCGGCACAGCTCAACACAGGCCCTGACTTGCCTGAAGATGATGCACCTGAGAGCTGATGGGCTCCCCCACCCTTGTCTAGCTTCTGGACCCCGAACCACTGGCTAAATGAAGGACCGATGAAACTGTGGAAAACTGTCGGGCCTTGTGGATTTGACGGGAGAAAGGCTCTCCGTGTCCCATCTGTGTCCGTCTCCTCCTCCGTCGCTGGCGGGACCTGTTGTTTCAGAAGTTTGTCCATCGATCGTTCCATGAACTAAGATCACCACATGCTCATGATTGACGAGGGCATTGTCCTCGCACTGACATTTTGTGGCTTCCTTCAAATCTGGCAAGGATGGTGCAGAGCTCTTCACCTGCTCCACTCGCGGTGGTTAACACCCGAGGGTCGTACCGCTGCTTGTTCAGGCCATGTGTTCACTCTGCGTTACTGCGTTAATTGGCATTTTTGCGCTGTGCCAAAATCGACTGGCGCATGTGGAGGGTGGAATTTCAGCGTGTTGCCACGTCAACAAGGAGCGGTTGACGGGGAGGCCGAGCTGACGCTTGCAACGCAGCCAGGGGGTCGATAGCAGGGTTGCGTCGGCGGAAGTGCGAACTCCTCGACCTGAGCTTCTTCAGCAGGCAGTCCAGACCGGGTAGCTCTTTAGAAATTTCTGGTCGACAAGGTTCATTTGACTGTGCCAGGCATGGGATGTGCTCCAGCTCCGATCTTAAGGGCGGCCAGCAGATTTCGCCGTGTATCGCCCACCACCTTGCCTGGGCAACAAGGTTCTTGTCACCAGCCAGCGCTCGGTTCTCGTTGCTTTGGAGCCGTCCACAGCTCCTGACCGGTGTGTGGACGGTCTCCGGGGCAGTTTAATTTCATCACGGGCCCTGGTGTCTCTGGGCACGTGATGCCCACCAGAGGAGGACCTTGGGGGAAAGAAGCCCTGCACCCATCCCTGCGGTTTTGGAAGTGCGTGTGTGCCGGAAGCCTGAAGCCACCGTCACCCCCAGAGACATCCACCTGTGGCTGTCAAGAGGATTATAGCGGCCTTGGGCCGTGCTTATTGTCATTTGTGCGGTGGTGAGATGGGACTTTCCGGACACAGTTGCCGACAAGGCGCTTGAAATTTTAGATGCACGTGGCTGGCCAGGCAGGGACGGCCTTTTTCTGGCAAAAGATATGCCTGCTCGGCATTGGTTATTGGGGGCAAGCGAGGGCCATGGACGTGGCGGAACCCTTCTGTGTCACCAGACGGAAAAAGGCAACACTTTCCAAGGCCAAAAGCCTGGCAATGCCGACATTCAGGCTTTTGGCTTTGGGATGGTTTGGGTTAAAGTGTTTCTTCTGCTCCCAAACCTGGAAGACAGAAGGCTGGCTGCTAGACTGGCCGCTGTACGGCGTGCAGGTCGTCAAACTGGCGGAAGGAGAAGGGGTAGGATGGGTCTCTGGTTGTGCTGGTGGTACTCGGGCGACGGTGGAGGCTGAAGCGGAGGCTGATCCCTGATCATGACTCTGAGAGACATGGGCAGCTGAGGAACGCTTGGTGGTGGCGGAGGAGGAGGCGGAGACAGAGGGTGTGACAGTGGTTGGAGGCCCGGCGTCGGTCGGCCTTTTTTGGCCAAGTGTTCCCTCCATTTCAACTCATGCATTCGCTGCATGTGACTAGACATGTTGGTGGTGGTTAACCACTTAAGGTTCTTGCCTCTACTTATGCGTTTACGGCAAAAGCGGCATATGACATCGCTGGGTGAATCAGAGGCTTGCTCAAAGAAGGCCCAGGCTTGAGAGGTCCTGGACCTTTTTGACGGCGATAAGCGAGGAGCGGGGTTTGCGCTGACCGTGGCTGGCGGAATCATATCAGCGGACTTCTGCGACCGCCCTCTCCCTTTTTGTGGCGGGACCCGTATTGACACTACCCCATCGTCTTCCTCCTCGTCCACTGATGAAGCGCTCGCAAGCAAATTCTGCGGAAAAGACCAGGATGGATCCGCAATGTCGTCATCATCATCATCATCAACACAGGTGACTGGTCGTCCTGACTTTCTGCATCCAGAAGCTGCAGGCTACAAGCAAGGGCACTGCAAGGCGTTGCCGACCCGCGGGATTTTTTGCCGATTGACCGGCTTCCTTCACCTCCTCTGATGGCATCAGTAACTGGGCGTCAGAGCAGACTAAATCATCCTCTTGATCTTTTAACATGCCTTCTGACCACCAAAACATTTTGTCATAAAAGAGGTCTTCAGACAAGGGTTTATCCAAGTGGGGGTAAAAGGGTTTTGCATTGGGTGCTTCAGGTTGGACGGATGCTAAAGATGCTGATGACGACTTTTGGGGGCCCGTGACTGCGGGGGACGAGGGGAAGACTGCTAGATGCAGGTTGCTTTAACCCAGAAGGAAAATTGGCGAGGGTGTTCTTTAAACTTAGATTCACGGGGCCCGACCCAGCAAAGACAGGCCCTGACGGCCCCTGAAACTGACGACCCCGCTGGCATGCATGTTGTCGCCAGCACTGGAAGGAGAAACCTTCTCTCTTTACCTCTCCCTCCATGTGCTCCCCCCCCTTCTTTTGCTCGCTTACCCCCTGCCATTTCGCCCATTTTTCAAAAATCAAAAAAATTTGGGGAAGGGTTTGGGAATATTTTTTGGGAAAGTCCCCTTATTAAAAGACGGAAAATTTAAAAGCCATTCCCCAAATCCCTCTAATAAAATCAAAATTGCTGGATTAAAATTTTTAACTGAAAGGGTTGTCAAATCAAAAATTCTGGGGGCAAAAGTCCAAAAAAAAAACGTAACCCGTTAAAGTTTTGGTATAATAAACGGGATTTTTTTTCACCCCTTTTAATTCACCTTGGTGGAAATTTTAGAATTGCTGTTTTAAGATTTAAAGTAAGCTGCATCAAAGAACAGTGCTGGGGTTTTGCAAAAGTCAAAAAAAAGTAAAATGTTATTTTTGATATAATAAAGGTTTTTTTTTGACCTTTCCCAAAAAATCCCGTGGTGAATAAGAAAATTGCTGTTTTAAAAATTTCGGGAGATGCTTTTTCAATGAACAGTGTGGGTTTTTCAAAATCAAAAAACACGTAAATTTTTATGTTTTGATTAATAAACGGTATTTTTTGCACCCTTTTAAAATTTTAAACCTGTGGTGAATATAGAAATGGTTTTTTAAAATTTACGGGGATTTCTGCGTCAATTAACATTTCTGGGTGCGCAAAAGTTTAAAAAAAAGTAACTGTTATGTTTTTGTCTACAAAGGGGAAATTTTTGGGAACCAAAAAAACCTTTTGCTGACTACAAATTTTCTTTTTTTGTAATTTAAATGCAAAAGGGGGATATATCAAAAATCCAGGTGAAAGGGTAAAATTGAAACCCCCTACTGAAATTTTATACTGATAAAAAAAAGTGGGGTTTTTTCAGCTAACAAAGGGACCCGCAGTTTTCTAAAATTATGTTTTTTCCAAATATAAGTTCAGGCTGCCCCAAAATCCAGGAAATATTTCAATAGCAAACTGTTTAAAAATAAAGATATTCCACTAAATGTCTACCTAATTTTGGTGAACTTTATCCCCGTGTTCTTTAAAAGATAAAAGCATTGTTTTTTGTTCCCCGGGGGCCCCCCCCCCCCCCCCTCCCACCGGGCCCTGAATTTTCAGCGGGGAGAAGCGGGTTTTAAAATTTTTTTTAACTACTAAAATTTTTCCCCAAAACTCTAAAACTAAATTGGAAGGATCACAGCTAATAGTAAAAGGTTTTTTCTGTGCAGGGAAAAAGACTAATTTTCGCTGGTTTTGGGCCCCAGGCTAGGCAGGTCCTATCCCTATGAGGGCCTGAGAGACACTGAGGCTGAAACAGGAAACGCTGTTCCCATGGTTTAAAAAAGGGGTCCCTGTGATTTTTTCCCCGCCCAAACGCAACCATAACATCCCTTTATGACGTCCCCACACACTTTTCCAAAACCCCGCTCTATTCTGTAAAACTCATTTCTGGCCGCCCAAAAATTTCCCCGGGAAAAGGGCCCAAAAAAAAGGGGCGATTTAATAGATGATGCACAAAATTTTTAAACCTTAAATTTTCGCATGATCTGGGAAAATTTTGATCACCAAAAAAACCCTTTCCGATTTCAACTTTGTCGATAAAAATCGCTAAAACACTACGAACACTTCCCAAAATTTTTTAAGTAAGTATATTTTTAAAGGTGATATTGACATGAAATTCTCACCAGATGTCCATAAATGAAGTTATTGGTAATAATGATAAATGACACTGGGACAAAGTATTAAACACATGAAGAAAGAGGTGTAAAAAAAAAACATGACACCGGCTGAAATCTATCAGTAATTAGAAAGCAATCCTGCTACTTAGAGAAAAACAATATCAGCTTTTTCAATTGATGGTCTAGAAAAAGGTATTTTATTATCAAGGTGCTATACAAGAAACATCTCATGATGAGTAAAACTAGTGAGCTGTCTCAAGGCCTTCGGAACCTTTTTGTTGCAAAATCTACTAATGACATTGGTTACAGAAGAATTTCTAAACTACTGAAGGTTCCAGTGAGCACTGTTGGAGACATAATCCAGAACTGGAAAAAAAACATAATTTCACCATAAACTTCCCCACAAAATCTCAAACAGAGGAGTGAAAAGAATTATCAGAAGAGTTGTCCAAGAGCCAAAGAGCACTTGTGAAGAGCTGCAGAAAGACCTGGAATCAGCAGGTACAATTTCGTCAAAGAAAATAATAAGTAATGCGCTGAACCTCCATGGCCTGTATTCATGCTCACCACGCAAGACTCCACTGCTGAACAAAAAGCATGTTCAAGCATTTAAAATTTGGTCAACAAGCCTGTGAAAACCTGGGAGACTATAGTCTGGTCAAATGAGACCAAAATTGAACTCTATGGGTGCCATAATACACACGATGTTTTGAGGCTAAAAGGCACTGCTGCCATCTACCAGGATGATGAAGATGAAACAAGGGTGGGCATTTCAGGAAGACAATGATCTCAAACACACAGCCAAGGAAACTCTGAATTGGTTTCAGAGAAAGAAAAGAAAGCTGCTAGAATGGCCCAGCCAATCACTGGAGCTGCTCCAATAGAAAATCTATGGAAGGAACTAAAGATCAGAGTTCATAGAAGGAGCCCACATAACCTTCAGGATGTGAAATGTTTGTGTGGAAGAATGGGCCAAAATCCCACCTGAGCAGTAAGCGTCTTAAGGCTGTCATCACCAACAAAGGCTTTAGTACGAGGTATTAAATACATTTTAGTAAGCGTGTTCAATACTTTTTCTAGTGTCATTTGTCATTATTTCACATCTATGATTTGATTTCATTGCCTGTGTGGATTAGTTGGTTAGTTACTGACACCTGGTGAGAATTTCATATCAATAGCACCTTAGAAATATATTTCCTTTGAAAAACATTTTCCTACAAAAATATTTATCTACATTTCTCTCTCTCTCTCTCTCATATATAATGTCTGTATATCAGCACACACATACAATGTGTATATATGTATATATATCTTAATAAAAAAAACACTACTCCCTGTGAATGTGTTTATCAATAGGTTTGGCATGTATTATGTGCACAGTCCTTTTGAGGTCATGCCACAGCATATCAATCTGAGTCCAAATCTGATTTTTCAACCATTAGTTGATTTGTTTCTGTACTTTGAATCATTGTCTTCAGGCTTAGGTCTGGACTGCTGCCCTTACATTGTCCTGTAAACTGACTGGCTCGTTGCTGCAATTTTGTGCCATATCCAGTTATTATGTCAAAGTGGAAAGGTGAGCAGATCAGTTGTATTGTGTCTGTGAGCAACAGAGCCAACAATTAAAAGCCTAAAAAGTTATCAAAATATTAACATTATTTTTTTTTTGTTTAACTGTGTATTTTATATTTTTTTCAAAAAGTTATGTAAACTACAATATCATAACATTGTGTTATACATGCTCATTTGACATAGAAAAGTATGTGAATAAACAATTATCCAAAAACATGTTTACTTTAATTTGTTGCAAATGTTTAACAGATGGACATTCAGATTAGCAGCTGATTTTGGCTTCAGCGCTCTGTGCACCCTTTTGAGCTTAAAGGGAATGTGTCATCAAAAAATTTGTCATTGTTTAAGTCCCATTTTTATGTTAAACACATTTTTTAGGAATTTTTGGTTGGTTTTTTTTATTTTTCATATCACTTTCAATATTTTTTAATAATTCTTAAGTCTTGCAGTTTTCTCTTTGGCCACTAGGCCTTGTTTGCACTGCTTTAACAGCAGTCAAAGAGATGCTTTAAAGAAGCTTCATGCACATAGGAGACTTAAGACTAACTCAGTCCCATTCACTTCTATGGGAGAGTTTTCTAGTCATGCTCTGTGACCTGGGAAGAAATCAATGTGCAGGGAGGTAAAAGGGTGAACTGTGACTATCTTCTCTTGTGACCGGTGGATCCTGTGTTATCGATTCACACTTGTGTCTCGTTCCAGTTTGACCCTCTTTGTGCTGATAATGAGCAGACAACTGACAATCTTTCTGTACAGAACAGGAAATGTTAGACTATTAGGCTTAGTTGCCAAAGTGAAAACTGCAGGACTTAAGAATTATTAAATATTGAAAGTGATATGGAAAATGAAAAAAAAAAATAACCAAAAATTCTTAAAATGTGTTGAACATAAAAACGTGAGTTAAACAATAAGTTATTTTGAGACACATTCCCTTTAATGGTATGGGATGCTGGTTCACCAAGCAATAAAATAAAGATCTCATTTAGAATGGTTTTAAGATTTTCAGCCCTTTTGGCTTCTGGGAGGCTATGTATTTGAATGTTGTTGCATCGCCCTCGGTTATTCAAATCCTCCAGGTGCCTAGATGTTACCTGAAGTTGTGAGGTTATCTGAGACATACCTCCGTGTTTCATCATGTGCTTTTTCTAAGTCGCTAACATGGTTTGATATAGCCGTGAGATCACTTCTGACAGCCGCAATTTTTATTCTGCAGAAATCTTTTATCTCTGCTATTAAGGTTTCAAAGTAATTTTTGGTGGGCAGAGGGCTAAGGTAGGCCTTCCAGTCCTGAGCCATAAATTGTATCTCTTGTATCTACTAAGGATTCATAAGAAGAATTCCAGTTTCCTTCTGTTTGATTTTTGTGTATGAGACAGTAAGGCAGAATCTATGGGGTCATCCGAAGGGTCTGACTAGTTCTGAGATTTAGTTCCAGACATCCCACTAGTCTCCTTTTGGGTTCCAGAAGTCTTTTAGGTGGCATGGGAGGTATATTATTGAGAGCTAGCGTTTCGGAATTAACACACACCGATGGAGGTATGTCTGTATTTGAGACTTTTTGTTGCCCTATAATATCTATAGTGTTCAGCTGATCTCCCAATTTATGGTTCTGTAATGGCATTTCAGAGAAGGAACTGCTTGTCTATACAAACTTCGGTGATCATGATTCCACAAAAAAGCTGCTGTGAATTATTCAGCTTGTATAGGTAGCGATATATGCAATTTTTCTCAATGTAACTGGGAATGGGTGCTTTCAATTCTTGCTGCTTTCTCACTATCTGTTCTGCCAGGATAAGGCTGCAGTAGGGACTGACTCACAATGGCCACCACGGATACACTTGTCTACAAGAAACAGCTATGTCTGTACTTCCAGCTCCTTTGATTAATAATATATACAGTCATATGAAAAAGTTTGGGCACCCCTATTAATCTTAATCATTTTTAGTTCTAAATATTTGGGTGTTTGCAACAGCTATTTCAATTTGATATATCTAATAACTGATGGACACAGTAATATTTCCGGATTGAAATGAGGTTTATTGTACTAGCACAAAATGTGCAATATGCATTAAACCAAAATTTGACCGGTGCAAAAGTATGGGCACCCCAACAGAAAAGTGACATTAATATTTAGTAGATCCTCCTTTTGCAAAAATAACAGCCTCTAGTCGCTTCCTGTAGCTTTTAATCAGTTCCTGGATCCTGGATGAAGGTATTTTTGACCATTCCTTTTTACAAAACAATTCAAGTTCAGTTAAGTTTGATGGTCGCCGAGCATGGACAGCCCGCTTCAAAGTATCCCACAGATGTTCAATGATATTCAGGTCTGGGGACTGGGATGGCCATTCCAGAACATTGTAATTGTTCCTCTGCATGAATGCCTGAGTAGATTTGGAGCTGTGTTTGGGATCATTGTCTTGCTGAAATATCCATCCCCGGCGTAACTTCAAATTCATCACTGATTCTTGTACATTATTCTGAAGAATCTGCTGATACTGAGTTGACTCCATCCGACCCTCAACTTTAACAAGATTCCCGGTGCCGGCATTGGCCACACAGCCCCAAAGCATGATGGAACCTCCACCAAATTTTACAGTGAGTAGCAAGTGTTTTTCTTGGAATGCTGTGTTTTTGGGACGCCATTCATAACGCCTTTTTGTATGACCAAACAACTCAATCTTTGTTTCATCAGTCCACAGGACCTTCTTCCAAAATGAAGCTGGCTTGTCCAAATGTGCTTTTGCATACCTCAGGCGACTCTGTTTGTGGCGTGCTTTCAGAAACGGCTTCTTTCGCATCACTCTCCCATACAGCTTCTCCTTGTGCAAAGTGTGCTGTATTGTTGACCGATGCACAGTGACACCATCTGCAGCAAGATGATGCTGCAGCTCTTTGGAGGTGGTCTGTGGATTGTCCTTGACTGTTCTCACCATTCTTCTTCTCTGCCTTTCTGATATTTTTCTTGGCCTGCCACTTCTGGGCTTAACAAGAACTGTCCCTGTGGTCTTCCATTTCCTTACTATGTTCCTCACAGTGGAAACTGACAGGTTAAATCTCTGAGACAACTTTTTGAACAACTATGTTGAACAATCTTTGTTTTCAGATCATTTGAGAGTTGTTTTGAGGAGCCCATTATGCCACTCTTCACAGGAGATTCAAATAGGAAAACAGCTTGCAATTGGCCACCTTAAATACCTTTTCTCATCATTGGATACACCTGGCTATGAAGTTCAAAGCTCAGTGAGGTTACAAAACCAATGTTGTGCTTCAGAAAGTCAGTAAAAAGTAGTTAGGAGTATTCAAATCAATAAAATGATAAGGGTACCCAAATTTTTGCACCAGTCAAAATTTGGTTTAATGCATATTGCACATTTTGTGTTAGTACAATAAACCATTTCAATCTGGAAATATTACTGTGTCCATCAGTTATTAGATATATCAAATTGAAATATTTAGAACTAAAAATGATTAAGATTAATAGGGGTGCCCAAACTTTTTCATATGACTGTATGTATATGTGTGTGTGTGTATATATATATATATATATATATATATATATATATATATATATATCCACTCTGATATTACACTACGCTCTCACAGTTTTCCTCTGCTCTGTCTCTGCTGCTTCACACAGCATCCGGAAGCAGTAGTTTGCTGTTTATTCACCTCCCTGTCATTACAGTTGGGTTTAGAGGGGGGTACAGTGGGGTGACAGCCTGATTCATCTCTCGTCTTTGCTCAGGTCAGGCTACTGATTAAGTCTGGTGGTAAATCCCGCTGCAGTTGTCTCTAATCTGGGTCCGGCACTTCCTTTGGCTTGTCTACCCCCCACCACCCGCGCTATGTACCAGCAGTCACTCTTGGAACGCGTGGTCTGACATGCTAGGCCGCAGGCACCAGGAGTATTTATTCACAGCCGGCAGCGTTACAAATGCTCCGTTCTCCTCACAGAGCACACCGGATGAGAGTGGGAACTTTCAGAGACCGTTAGGTGTATTTGTTGCCAGGTTTGCTCTGGTTAAGCCCCCTAAAACAGCAGTAGGTCCCATGAGCATCTCAGATATGCGGCCATGCTGTTCAGCGTCGACACGCCCCCCAAATATTAACATTAATTTCTAATTGTCTTAATGCCTTCCTCTCCTTTTCCCCACTTTTTTAACCCGTCTCCTGTGCACCTGCTTCAACTCGGCACTTATTTTTTCCTGAAGAAAGCCAATTCCATTCTGATTGTCTTATCCTGTCTCATCTTCTCCACCTATACCGTGAGCCTGTGTGGGCTCTGCTGCCATCTAGCGTTGATCAGTGACATAAACAACATTTTTTTTGAATGTTTTGTAACAGGATTTTTGCAACTGTATTTTTTTTTTTTATAGAAAACTATAGAAAAAAATACAAAAAATAATGCATTTAGTACCTTCAAAGGTGAGATGTCAGAGTAACAGATATTTAGTGTTAATTTGCATTAGGTAGCTTTATTATTAGGTTTGGAGTAGTGTTGTGTTGTCATTTTTTGTTACACAAGTATGAAGGTGGTCTAAGTCATTTTTTAGGTGAAGAGCAGGCTAGTAGCAGCAGCAGCAACAGATATGTTACCCGCTAGCAGATTAACCCTTTACAAGCACCTGCATTATCCTTCTTTAACTGGGCTGCATAATACAGAGGGATATCTCTTCATAACATATAAGTAACAATATTCTGTAGGAAGCAAAGTTCAAGCTCCTGGCAGGAGGTGAGGAAATATTTTGCAGATTTGTGTGTCACTGATAAGTTGCCTATTGGCATGCAATAGATTCATTCACTAGGTTTGTGACCTGCTTTTATTGTATCTATGGGATAAAATTGCAAATTGATTATCCCATTGTAGTTGGAGCAGCAACTCACCAAACCTGTGAAGCAGACAAACTGATTTGCTCAACCCAAATCCTGATGCTGTGCAGAATTAGCTCGCCTGTCACAGAAAATCTCATCATGTTTTGTCCTCTTTCTGCTAGTATGAAGGAAAACCTCTTCCCCTGTAATATCAAGGGAAATCATCTGATTTGCTAATAATATGGATTTAAGAAAAGTATTAAAATTTAATTTAGTGTCAGCATGTGTGCTAGGCTGTACTTGGAACTCCCAATGACATGAATGAAGGGAGCTGTGTATGTACAGTCACCTTTCCATATGCTGGGGCCATAGCAAAATCAGGGTGGGTGGTAAAGGAAACTACATTCTTCAGATATATGTTTGTCCCTCAGGTGGGACCTGTACCTATCAGACACTTGTGGGATAACCTGTTTATATGCCATAAGTGCCTTTAGTGCATTGCAAGTGAATAAATATCATGTAAACACTTTAAAGGGGTTGTCCAGTTAACCTATTGTTTTAGAATACTGGTGCCCTTTTAATATGCAAAAATAAAATTTCTACTCACCTCATTTTTTTCAGTTTTTCTCCATTACTGCTCATGATTTAATGACATCTATTACAGTCTGAGGAAGTGTAAAACATACAGTAGCTCTGCCTCATTAGTTACAGGATCTGATGCTTCACATATTTCCAGATGACTGCTGTCTGTGAGCAACCCAGTAAGTCATTGTATGGCAAGATGATTACAACAGGAATAGAAACGTTATAAATAAAATCGGTAACCGGTCATAAGAATATTATCAGCTGCCACCTCCCAATAAAAGATAATCCCATTTAATATAAAAATGTTAGGTAATTTTTTCAGTATGTTTATCACTATGTGACTTACATTTCAATTAGATTACAAAATGTTCAGACTTTAGTCATAGTACATACAAGTCCAACCATATGTGATATACAAATGAGGTATAGGTAGACATTGGTTTCTTTATTATAGGCCATCGTCATAAAAAAACCAAAGCTTTAGCTCCACCTGCAGGCATATACTAACCAATACTGAAAACTAGCCAATCTATATACAACTAGCACAGTGACTGCTATGCTGTATACTCTGTATACAGTATTCTTTGCAAGTCACAGTGAAGGAAATAATTATTTGATCCCTTGCTGATTGTAAGTTTGCCCACTGACAAAGACATGAACTGTCTATAATTTTAAGGGTAGGTTAATATTAACATTGAGATAGAATATCCAAAATAAAATCCAGAAAATCACATTGTATACATTATATAAATTTATTTGCATTTTGCTGAGAGAAATAAGTATTTGATCCCCTACCAACCATTAAGAGTTCTGGTTCCTGCAGACCAGTTAGATGCTCCTAATTAATTCCTTACCTGCATTAAAGACAGCTGTCTTAAATAGTCACCTTTATAAAAAAACTCCTGTCCACAGACTCAATTAATCAGTCAGACTCTAATCTCTACAACATGGGCAAGAGCAAAGAGCTTTCTAAGGATGTCAGGGACAAGATCATAGACCTGCACAAAGCTGGAATGGGCTATAAAACAATAAGTAAGACGCTGGGTGAAAAGGAGACAACTGTTGATACAACAGTAAGAAAATGGAAAAAATATAAAATGTCTGTCAATTGACTTTGATCTGGGGCACCATGCAAAATCTCACCTCGTGTGGTATCCTAAGACTTAAATAGAGGGGGTACAAACATTGTATGCTCTAGAGAGCTCATAATATTTCCATAAATAGTGCTTGGCAACTTAGGCATAACTTTGGTTCAAAAAGTGGGGGGGACAATTTTCCCTCTCCTCCCTCCCTTTTCCTTCCTTCACTTCCCCTCCCCTCCTTTCCTTCCCCCCCCCTCCCTTTCTCTCCCTGTAGCATAGCGGCCCCCTTTTATAGCTAGGAGGTCGAGGGTCCCGAAACGCCCCCAGGGGCCCGTTGGGCCGTGTGCCAAAAACACTTTGTGCAACCCAAAGGGATGAGTACATCATGAAAAAAAGTTTTACAATTCCTTGCTTTTTTTAAAACTGACAAATTTTAAAGAAAACCCTGTCACATGTTTATGCCTCCCTTTTGCTGAGGAAGCACAACTAGTGAAGACACTGTTTCCACACGTGTCTCTTTTTCTGCAAGATGCTGTAGTTTTAGAGTATTTAATGCTCAAATCTGGCAGTTTAAAGCCAGAAAAGAGTCCAGCTTATTCATGAGCAGGTGTTAGCCCCACCCACCTAAATTAGTTTTTTCAACATCGATTAGTCTAGAATTTTCAACAATGAGGGAAATATTCTTTAGACAGTTACCCATTTTGTATTGAGACAGCAAATTTAAAGGCATTTTAGATGAAGGGGTTAAATGTGTTCTAAAGTACTTTGGGTGCTCTACTACCTCCTACCACATGGCTCTCTACAAAGGGATTTTATCCCTGTGGTGGGGGTCAGTGCAATGCCTGTAAGGCCGCCCGCAATACGGCTTGAATAAGGGGCGGGGGCAGGGGCGCGGCGCCGCTGCTCGCAGGCCCCATAGACTTACATTATCCACGGTGCGTATTGCGCCTGGATAATGTGCATGTCACTTATCTCCCCCCGGCGGATTGCCGAGGGGGAGAGCGCAATCCATGTTCTCTTGAGAACTGGGATTCCCGTAATGACTGCGACGGTTTGGGAAAAGCCGCGAAGGAAACCCGCGCCAAAGGGGCTCCAATCCGCGCCGAAATAAGCCATGTGAACACGGCCTAAGTTTGCAATTTAAACCAAAACTTTCAGCAACCTGAGTAAGTAGTAATTCTAGTAGTTCAATATTAAAACTTTCATCAATTGTAACTCATCTCATGTGGTTTATTTGTACTGTGCACTGCTTGTAACTTACTATATGTGGACTACACTATACGCAGATTAAAAATTCATATTGCCAAACATCTTTACTCCATTCAGAAATCAGATAATGTTATGGTGTAGCCGCTTTTGTCAAATCTCACAATTCAAGTCTATCCACATTTTGTTTGTTGGCTATAGAGAAGATTTATAAGCCACGAAGGGGAAGGGGGGGGAGTGGCAAAAGTTAGTACATAATTGTGAAGCATTTTGGATTTTTCAACTCAACACCCGTTTTTGGTTAGGCTTAAATTATAGATCAGATCTTTGATATCTTTATTACTATTTGCAAAATTGGTTATAATTTTCCTATTTTTATAATATCTTTCATTTATTTTCAATTATTTTGTGATTTGTGCCATGAATCTTTAAAAAACCCGTAAATTTAAAAGAAAAGTGGGCTTTTTCTAAAAAAACATTTTGTCCTTTCGCCGAATTTTCCGAAAAAATTTCGTTTCTTTCCGAATTTACTTTGGCACAATCGCTTAAAAAAGCATATTTCCGGCTGCAAGACCTGTAGGGTCGAGAACGTTCATACAATGTTTGTTTTAGTAGACACGCAAAGATGCCCCGCTCTTAGTCGCTTCACTAAAAAATTCCCTGGGCACTTAAGGGAGGGAAAAAATGCCCAAAAAACTCAAGGGGGAAAATGTTGCCTGATAAAGTCATGCCAGCAAGTGGAAAAAAACAACTAACCGGGGGCAATATTGTGACAGTGGGGAGGTGACCCCCCGGGGCACCACAGCAGCATGAATCAGGCAGTGGCAAAAGGGGACAATTCTGGAGGGGGCAAAACAGTATTGGGCCACAAGTGGCACAATCAACAGGGGAGGTCAGGGCGGCATAGTAAATGATTCAGGCAGTGGCCCAATGAAAATTCTGGAGGGGTTAAAAAACAGGGGGAAAGCCACGAATGGCACTACCAGTGGGAGGTAGCGCGAGATGAATCAGGCAGTGGCCAAGATTTTTCGGAGGCGGCAAAACAATTGGGCCACAATGGCACAATTTACGTGTGGGGGTAACGAAAGCAGCAGCATGAATCGGGCAGGGGCACAATGACTTTGGGAGGCGGAAAAAAAGTATTAGGCCACGAGGGGGCACAATGAACGTGTGGAGGTCACGGACAGCGCACATGAGACAGGCAGTGGCACAATACATTTGGAGGCGGCCCAAAAACAGTTATTGGGCCCACAGGGGTGGCACATTCAACAGTTGGGGTCACGGGCAAGCAAAAGAGGTCAGGCAGTGGCACAAGTACTTGAGTACTTCTGTCTGCCTGGATCATCAAAAAATCGTTAATGGCCTTTCTCTGTTCATACAGTCATACAGTTCATACAGTCTGTTCATACAGTTCATACAGTCGGTCCAACATGTGCAGGCTGGAATTCCAGCGGGTGGAAACACGAATCAAGTGTGGGGGGGGGAGGCCTTCTCCGCTGCAACTCGGGGAGGGTTCCGGCTTTGTAAAGGGATAAAGTGCATGCACATTTTCCCGGCCCATTTTCAGAATGTTTGAAGATCGGGGGAAACTTCGGGAACCTTTTCCAACCAGATTGAACACATGCGCCATGCAGGGCCGGACCACCCTCCTCGGTGCAGGCGGACCCCATGTTCCTCCCCATTTCCGTACCTGGTTCCGTTTTTGCTTTGGCGCAAAAAAAAGCCACACATCGTTTCTTCTGCATGAACGGGCAGTTCCTCCCTTGTACTTCGTTCGCCGAGGCAAACCGCTGTGCCCTACACATTGGTATAGGGAGCAGTAAATTGTGGGGGGCTGAGATTGGTGGGGTGGAAGGGGGAGGGGGGACATTGGCGAGGGAGCGTTTGAAAAACGTGGGGGAGAAAGGGTCGTTCCCTTTTTCCAATTTTTGTTGCCGGGGCGGGAAGCAATTCACCCATTTGGGCCGTAAAGGACATGTACTGGCCCTGACCTAGTTACAGCTCCAACGCCCGCGCTGCCTGCACCTTTGGGGAACAAACCGAAAAAGCTCAAGGATGACCCCCTTTTTGTTCTACATATTTAGAAGTGCGGTTTGCCTTTCGGGAAAAGAAATTAGGCTTGGAACTTCCATCTGGGGCCCCGGCAACAACCCATTAGTTCTCTGAACGGTGCAGAGTCCACCATTTGGGAAAGGGGGGGACTGCATCCAACAACTTGGACGGAGCACGGTCAGCTGCTGACCTTGGGATGGTTGGGGACGATACTGTTGTTCTTTGCAATCGCCTCCTGAACACTGCTGGCCCTGAGTACTGGAGCAGGGGTATTGGACCGGGAGAAAAGTCAAGGAAACAGCCCCCCTTCTGCAGAGGGGGGTGGGCCTTTGACGGGGCTGCAATGGCAGCATCCACTGGGCGCTGCTGCTGTTGCTGCGGGGGGCAGATGGACCCCCCACATTAGCCACGTTTCTCCCAGGCCAGGATGGGACGTTTGCATGTGTTGCGGCGGCCGGGTCCAACGTTAGCTCCCGGGCCACGCTTCATTTTTCGCCCACAATTCTACATATACCCAATTGGGCCCCCCTGTCTTACAAAAACTGCCCCCGCCGGTATGGGTTTTTTACCCCCAAACGCCCGCCTATGACTACTCCCGCCTGCCTTGGAGCCCCTGTGCGCTACTTTTGGCCTGCGGGGGTTTTTTACCCTTGCCGCTTGTCCCGCCCTCACACTGTGCTATCCTGCTGACCCGGCCACACAAACTTTTGCTGCCCCGCTGCCTGACGGGGCAAGCTGACCCCCTTGCCTCACCCGGCTCCCAAGTGGGTCGGCTACATATCATCTATTTTTGTTTCATCGTCATGCTGCCTCATCACCGTCTTGGTAGCCCAGCTGACCCTCCCCAACAGACCTCCCAGCCCCTCTCCACATCTATACTTTCCCCCTACTGCAAGAAACAGGGGATATTCCCCATTTCTTCGCTGCCCAAGTATGCTACTGCCCTCCTCAAATTGTTCTCCCGCAAATTTGGGCGAGCCCGACCACATGAATCTTGGTGAGGGAAACCCGGTGGGGAGAGGCGGATGAGGGCAGGTGAGGGCCGCGACCCCCCCCGGGGCCTGCCAAAATTGGTTTTTGGGTTTAGGTTCCCACCGACCTTGGGTGGGGTTTTCAATGTCATTGGGAGGAAGAGGGTGACCCCATCAACCCAAAAAAACCCTTGGGTTGTGAACAAAAAACGGGGCCCTAGAACAGCGGCGTTTGGCCTCACCCAGTGGGCCCCGCTGCGACGTCCCCTTTCTGGCTGCGACCGACCTTCCCGGAAGTTTGTGCCACTGCCCCGCAGGTGCAGAGCCTGCCACCTCTCTGTCGACATACTGTTTGTTCTAAAAATGTACGACACTGTTTTATGATGATATCGTATATGAAAAATAACCCCGTTTTTGCTTTAAATGATCCCCAACGTTTGGGTAATTTGGATATAATTGGCCTTTACAAATGGAGGAAAAATTTAAATTGTTTGGTGTTTTAAAAAACACGTGTTTTAATAAATGTGCACCCAAACAGGCTTTAATTAACTTCAAAAATTATTATCAAAAAGGAAAAAAAATTAATATTTTTGGGGCGTTGAAAAAAAGCCCGGTTTATTTTTGTAACCCAAAACCAAACAAAACAAAAGCTTAATTAACCCTGGATTTAAAAGCCCAAAAAAATTGAAAAAGCCCCACAACTAGATTTTTTGGGGCGTTTTTACAATTGCGGTTTTCTACGCCCCCAACAAGAGATACGTTGTAATTAACCTTTTCTTGTGAATTTGGCTACAAAAAATTTTAATTTTTTTTTTAAAAACTTTTTTGGGGTTCCCCACCACAAAAAAAACGCTTAATAACCCCGGGATTGAAAAATTTCCCAAAAAATTGAGCCGCACAAAAATTTCTTTTTTAGCTTTACATTTTCTGTTTTTACGCCAACAACAGAATACAGTTGAATTAACCTTCTTTTTGAATTTCTACAGGAAAAATTTAAAATATTTTGCGTTGAAAAAAAGACGGTTTTGGTCAGAAAAACCCCCAAAAAACCGCTTAAAAAATGGAGAAAGCGCCAAAAAAATTACCCCCACAAAATGTATTTTTGGGGGCGTTTACAAATTTCGTGTTTTTACGCCAAAACAAAAAGAACATTGAATTAACCCTTTTAATTAGGTACTAAAAAAAAAATTTTCGTTTAAAAAGACGGTTTTCTTGGGGGCAGCCACCCACAAAACAACTTTAATTAACCCTGGGTGGGAAAATTTCGCAATAGAAAGAGCACCAAAAAGAAGTGGGATTTGTATTGTAAAAACGCTGTTTCCCTTTAAATTTAAAAAAAACAGGAACAGGGTTAACCCACTTTGGTTTTTTAATGAATCACTGCAGTGGGCCACACTGGATTTCAGATCCAATACCCCAAAAAATTAAAATTAAAACATTAAGAAACACTCTGAAAAAGCGAGACACCCCCAAAAACGCGTATAAAAAACAAACTTCATAAAAGCTTTTAGCCGCGGCCCGCACCTTTCCCCGAAGGCACAAATGAGAGGATGTGGCTCCCCGGGTGCGCCCGGGCTTCTTAGTGCGGTGACTCCAGTTTCCCCCTGTTCTGTTGGGCTTCATCTCGACATGTCGCAGGCTAGCCCTTCTTCCTCCCCGAGGCTTTTCCCCATGTGCGCCCAGTGTCGCACCATTTAACAATCAAAGCACTCGTTCCCCAAGTACCCCAAAGTTCGACTTCGCGAACCAAGTTTTCCAAAAATTTTAAACGAAAACCATTCGTTAAAAAATCGATTTCGCCCATCTCTTTAATTAAAAATCTTGTTTTTGGTCTGTTTTTTAAAAAAATTAGCTTTTCTTCCCCCCATCCCCCCCACCCCCCTTCCCCCCGCCCCCCCCACCTCACCTTTGCTGGGTAAATTTTTCCATCAGCCTTTGGTTTTTTAAAAACTGGTACCTTCATTTGTAAAGCTTTTAAAAAGCGTAGGCGATTTGGAAATTTTTTAAAAAATATATTTTTTCACTAAAAAAAAGGGTGTAAATGTTTTAAATATTTAAATTTTCAAATAAATTTTTTGGTTTTTAAGGAATTAGGTGTTTTTGCCTCTCCATACAGTTTTAATGCGTGGAAAATTTTTTTTTCCTCACATGGTAAAATTTTCTGAAGCTCCAAAATAAATACCGTTTGAGAAGGGGGGGGGGGTGGTTAAACAAATTTTTTTTTTACTCATTTTTTGCTATGTGTGAGATACAGTCGGTTGTTTTGTTTTTTTAAATAAATTATTTTTTTAAAAAAAGGGATTTTTAATATTGATCAAAAGTATGTTTAAACGGCTGTTTTTCAGATGTGGATTCCACATCTAATAATTGTACTGTTTACGAGTTTTTTTAAAACGGGGGGATTTGCAAATTTTAGCTTGAATTTTAAAGCTTTTTTAAGTTAGAGGTGAATTTTTAGGCTCCAAAAATGTGAGGATTCAGGCTGAAATTCCCAGTACTGTAATTGAGTCAGGGCCCCGAAAAAAAAACAATACCGAGAAAAACACTTTGTTAAGCTTAAAATTCTTATTTTTTTAGAGCATATGGTTACAAATTTTTTCCATTTGGGGTAGAAAAATCGCTTGGCGACAATACCAGGACTTTGGGCCAAAGGGCTTCCTAGGCTAAATTTTCCCCAGGGCGAGGGGAAGATATTTCCCCCCCCCCCCCCCCGGGTAACATATGGCCCTGTGGCCGACCCACCTCAACTTTTTGCAGGATTTGCCCCTAGGTGGGGAACGCAGAAATTTTTTTTCGACGTGCACCAAAAACCGGATTCGGGGGGGGAAAAGGGAACCATTTGGCTCATAACCTAGGTTACTGACATTGTAAATAGTATGGGTGCTAGCGGCTTGCAAGGGGTTCCTTTCGGGACGGCACAGCGTTGGGGGGGAGGCCCCTCCCACTTTCAGGCCAGGGTTCCCATTCCAGGATTTTCCCCGGGGAAAAAATCTTTTCTCCAGGTAAACGGGGGGGGGGTTGATACCTGAGAGTGGGGGGGTGGGGGAGGCCTAGCCCCGGAGCGTAAGGGGGGCCAAATTGTATGGTGAGGATACCGTGTTTTGTGGGTCTGGATGGTAGGTCCAGACCACTGATAGACAGGGTCTGTATTTGTATGTGAGTTAGTGGCTAGACGGCCTAGGGTTTTTGTTTGGGGCCTGTGTTTGTATTATATGTTTTCCTGTGCATGAAAAAAACAGGCTGACGCCAGAAAGAAGCCTGTGTCAGTGTGCCATTCCGCCACAGAAGCGGCGATCCCAGAGCTGAATGACCCCCGGGCGAGCCAAGAAGGCGGCCGAAGGCATGTGGAGTCTTACACGCCACAGTGCGACACATTGCATCACCATAAACCAAAATATACAAAAAGCTTTATCACAATCTGCTACGTATAAAAATGCTAAATAATAGTCAAAGGCCTTGTTCACACGGCTTATTTCTCCGACGGATTGGCGCCGTACTCCGCGCCGGATTTGCGCTGAGGTACGGCGCCAATCCGTCGGAGTAATTACGGTAATCCACTGCTCTCATAGAGAACAGTGGATTCCGTCGCTCCTCCCCGCTCGGCAAATCCGCCGCGGGGGGAGAAAGTGACATGAACATTATTTACGGCGCATACGCACCGTAAACAATGCATTTTCTATGGGGCCGAGGAGTGGCGCCCCCGTCCCGCCCCTTATTCACGCCGGATTTGTGAGCGCAATCCGGCTCACAAATCCGTCGGGAATAAGCAGTGTGAACACGGCCATACAGTTACCGAATAACACTGCTACACCAAGCAGCATCCCAAGACTACTAAGACCACACATCACCAACACACATTGACCTAATAATACCACCACACCATGACCACATATCACCAGCACATAGTGACCGAATAATACAAACTGACCATTACTGAGTATAAACCATTATACTACAACCAATATTACCGCCATACAGTATTACCAGCTGTACATAGGCTCTGCAGACATATAAATTATTATAGTAAAGTTACATCCAGGGACTCACAGGAGACATCTCTGAAGAGTTGTTCTCTTCCAGTACCATCTCTATGCGGATGACACCCAATTATACACCTCCTCCCGTGACATCACTCCAGCCTTGCTACAAAACACCAGTGACTGTCTGTCCGCTGTCTCTGACATCATGTCCTCTCTCCATCTGAAACTAAACCTCACTAAAACCGAACTTCTTGTCTTTCCGCCATCTACTAACCAACCCCACCACCCTGCTATTTCTGTTTCGTATGTGGTACCACCATTTCTCCTAGGCAGCAGGCCCGCTGTCTAGGGGTTTTATTTGATTCTGATCTGACCTTCTCCCCATATATATCCAATCCCTTGCCCGCTCCTGTCATCTGCACCTCAAGAATATCTCCAAAATCCGTCCATTTCTCACTGTGGAAACGACTCAAACTCTCATTACTGCTCTTATTCTTTCTCGTCTTGACTACTGCAACTCCTTGCTTATCGGTCTCTCTCTCTGCAGACTCTCCCCTCTCCATTCTGTCCAGAATGCAGCAGCCAGGCTTGTCTTTTCTCTCCAGCCGCTATAAGATGGCCTCTACCCTGTGTCAGTCACTGCACTGGTTGCCCATCCAGTACAGGATACAGAATAAACTCAGCACTCTCACCCATAAAGCTCTCCACAGCGCTGCTGCTCCCTACATCTCCTCCCTAGTCCTGTTCTACCGCCCTACCCGTGCTCTCCGCTCTGCTGATGATATCAGACTACATTCCTCAATCATCCGAACCTCCCATGCCCGCCTACAAGATTTCACACGTGCGGCACCAATTCTCTGGAATATTGCTACCGCGGGCGATCAGGCACATTCACAACCCTCACAGTTTTAAGAGGGCCCTGAAAATACATCTTCTCGGTCTGGCCCACCGAAATCCCTAACTGCTATCACACACATCTGTCAGTCCCTGCACTTGGGCACTCACAGGCACTTATCTGTATATAGATGTACAGTCTGGTGGCAGGTTCATCCATTTTCATGTAAACCACCCCCTATTTATGAAAACATGGCCGGACCATTGTAAACTTGGCACTTCTCACCGTATGTTTCACCCATACACCCTAATAGATTGTAAGCTCTCACGAGCAGGGCCCTCACACCTTGTGTCTCATTTGTAAGTACTTTTAATGTGTAAAGACTATATGTTTACCCTCGAATTTGTAAAGTGCTGCGGAATATGTTGGCGCTATAGAAATAAAGATTATTATTATTATTATATTATTATTATTCTCTTCTTTTCCATCTGTCCCAGACGCCATGATGACTCCCGACTCTTCACTGTAAAATTTACAAAACAAACATCTTAGACTCCTCCCTTTATTAGCACTTCTCTACCAATTCCTATCTCTATACAAATGCCCTATCTATAGCACCTCATATGATAACCATGTAATATGCCCCTTGTAGCCAGACAGTAGCCCTCTGTAGCCAGACAGTAGGCCCTATACCCAGGTAGATGCCTCTGTAGCCACATAGTAGCCCCCTGTAGCCAGTAGATTCCCCCCCTCTGTAGCCAGTAGATGCCCCTCCCCCCTGGCCAGCAGATCCCCCCCCTCCCCCAGTAGCCAGGTGATGCCCTTCTGGCCAGAAGATGCACACTGTAGCCAGACAGTAGGCCCCTATACCTAGGTAGATGCCTCTGTAGCCACATAGTAGCCCCCTGTAGCCAGGTAGTAGCCCCATGTAGCCAGTAGATGCCCCCCGTGGCCAGTTGATGCCCCCCTGTGGCTCATTATCAAATAACAAAAAAGTGCTTACCTCGGTCTGAGCGTCCCGGTCCGGAGCTGCTGAGCGGTGTTTAAGCGGCGTGACGCCATCACGCTGCTTACGCTGCACGCAGCTCCCAGGGATCTCCTCGGCAGCAGAGCTGGCAGCCGAGGAGACACAGACTCACAGGGGGCGCGGTGAAAGCCGTGCGTCCCCTGCGACGCTGTGTATGTATCGGCGCTCAATGAGCGCCAATACATACAGGGCAGGAGGGAAACGATCCGTCCCGCCTCCTCCTTGTACCGGCAGCTGTTGGCTCTGCGCGACTGTTATAAAACATCCGCGCAGAGTCAGGGGCGATCCTCCGGGCGGGCGAGGCAGGCGACACCCCACTCGGGTGAGTGGAGCTTCGGCGCCCCGAGCGATCGCCCGTCTCACCCACCCCTAGAAACGGCCCTGCTTGAGACCAAATGTTATCACCTTGCAGGGGTAACCTCTTTCATCTACTCCTATTACTACCATCCTGGCTAGCTGGTGTCCCCTAGGGCCGTGTTTACACGGCTTATTCCCGAGGGATTTGTGAGCCGTATTGAGCCGCCGTGCATGTCACTTTCTCCCCCCGCGGCGGATTTGCCGAGCGGGAAGGAGCGACGGAATCCACTGTTCTCTATGAGAGCAGTGGATTACCGTAATGACAGGGACGGATTGGCGCCGTGCTGAAGCGAAAATCCGGCGCGGAGTACGGCGCCAATCCCTGCCCAAATAAGCCGTGTGAACGAGGCCTAGGACTCACTGTGGAGCCCTTTAGGATGCACCTCAAAAATGGTGGTGTGATGTCTTCTCCATACCCTCCTCCCACCACACGTGATTAGTGACTGGTGTGTTTTGTGCCTTTGTCCTGGGTTCCTGTCAGCCTCTTTTAAACCTGAACAAGTTGCTGGAATAACCATATTAATAGTTATTTCACCATTATGTTGCTAACTGAATTCAAGAGGTCACATAACTGTTTAGCCCATACACTTACTACATGGGAGCCATTCTGTCGGCAGGAATGTGGGCTGTACTATTTTTTTTCATTTCTATATAGGGGCTTACTGCATTGGTATAAATTAGGTACATGAGCAGGATTTTTAATACACGCATATCATAAAAGTGTATGATTTCCTATGATAATCATAATAAATAAAAACAATATAAAGTAGACAAGCCCTTTAAAAGGGTTTTGCCACAAGGTAAAATTGAAGTGGGAATCTTGCAAGTTAAGAAGTAAACATTTTCATCAATCATCAGACCTATACACTGAAAAACCAAAAAGATATTGGTCGTAGAACAGTGTTAGAACATACTGAAAACTACACTGTTGGTATCACCAGAATCAGACCAACCTACAGAATAGACATCGTGTCATTTATACTGAACAGTGAACTCCATCAGAATGAAACCTCCGCAAAAATGGCATAATTATGTTTCTTTTCACATTCCACCCCACAATTTTTGAAAAAAATTTGGGTTTCCCAGTACATTATATTACATGGTCAAATGGACCATTAAAAGTACATCTTTCATGCAAGAAAAATAAAAAAAAGTTATGGCTCTTGGAAGGTTGGGAAGAAAAATTGAACATGATGAAAAGGAAACAGACTGTGTTAGAGCTCAACAGCTTGAAATGCTTAGGCATTGATATGGACTTTTAAGAAATATATTTTTCTTAGTTTGTACCAGAAGTCTACTGAACACACTCAACCCAACTGCTGCAGAGCTGACAGGCTTCCTCTTTCACTGTGTGACTTGGGCCCTCCACTGTCAGCTATCTAATTGTCTGCAAGCCCAGCAGCACTGTCTTCCTAACAACCCCTGCTCTCTCTTTCCCTGACTGCTAGGACATGAACCCCTTCTAGTGACTCAGCTTCTTTATATATAAACATCCTAATCATATGTACATAACATTATGCAGTATATTGCTTCTATATACAGTTGCGCTCTTTAGCAGCACACTATTATCCACCTACAGGAGTCCCTGCACAAACACAAATATACATTTGCACACTCTCACATTGTAAACCCAAAGACCTTACATTTTTGACATAACCATGATTGAATCATCATTAGAACACCTGGTGCTCCATCTTCAGGCCCTGTACCTCGCTTAGGGTGCTCAACATCATTTATAGACAATTGTTGTGGCAGGTTATCGCCATACATGCCAAATCTCCCGTTTTTTGGGGGGGGGGGGGGGGGGGCCCGCTATTTGGGGTCCCCTCCCGCCCTCCCGGGGGAGTTGGCATTCCTCCCGCCGCCAGCAGGCGGCGGGGGTTCTTTAAATGGCCGCCTGCTAGTGCGCTACTCTGGCGCCGCCGGGCCGCTCCTACAGGCGGGTGAAGCGGCCGCTGCGCCCGCTTCACCCGCCCAGTCTCGCTGTGCAGGGAGGAGGCAGGAGGGATCGCTCCCGCCTCCCTCCTCCCCCTGTATTTCCGGCGCCGGGGTGCGCCGCACATACAGGTCAGCGGCGCAGGGGGAAGTGACGCGCGGCGGCAGGGGCGTGACTCGCGGCTGCTCTCACTTCCCCCCCGCGCCGCTGAGGAGATCGGTCGGGAGCGGCCGTGCTGCAGGAGCCTGGTGAGGTAAGTGGATTTTATTATTTTATTTTTATTAGCTATAAGGGGGCTCTATCTGGCAACAATGGGGGCTCTTCCTGGCAACAGAGGGGACATCTACCTGGCAACAATGGGGGCACTACCTGGCAACAGAGGGGCACATACCTGGCAACAGAGGGGGCACATCTACCTGCAACAGAGGGACACATCTACCTGGCAACAGGGCACTACCTGGCAACAGAGGGGGCATCTACCTGGCAACACAGGGGGCACTACTGGCAACAAGGGACTAGCTGGCAACAGAGGGGACCACTACCTGGCAAACAATGGGGGCACCTACCTGGCAACAATGGGGGCATCTACCTGGCAACAGAGGGGGCATCTACCTGGCAACAGTGGGGCAACTACCTGGCAACAGAGGGGGCAACTACCTGGCAACAGAGGGGGCACTACCTGGCAACAATGGGGGCACTACCTGGCAACAGAAGGGGCATCTACCTGGCAACAGAGGGGGCACTACCTGGCAACAATGGGGCACTACCTGGCAACAGAGGGGGCACTAGCTGGCAACAGAGGGGACACTAGCTGGCAAACAAAGGGGGCACTACCTGGCAACAATGGGGGCACCTACCTGGCTAACAAAGGGGGGCACCTACCTGGCTACAGAGGGGCATCTACTTGGCTACAAGGGGGCATCTACCTGCCTGTAAGGGGCACTACCTGCTTATGGGGGGTTACTACCTGGCTATAAGGGCATCTACCTGGCTTTCTTCCAAAGCCGTTATGCAGTTAGGTGGAGTGGGTGTGGCTTTTTGAAGGGGGTGTGGCATACCGAAAATATGGGCATGTCCATCCAAATTTTTGCCACGGCGTGCTACGCGCGCCGCCATCTGTGGTCTCCTGCTTTTTCATTTTCAAAAGTTGGCAACTATGTGGTAAAGTGGGGCACGTATAGAGGGAATATCCTGCAAGAACATCAGATCCCCCCTCCCACCCCTGAGTAATAAGGTACGGATGCTGCCATGGTGCCCACTGCTAGTTGTCACTCATTTGCTCCTAGAGAAGATCAAAATCAATGAAACTAAAGACACCAAAAAAAAGACATTAGAGGACGACCCAGATTTTGTATTTTACTGGGAAAGTCTCTCTCGGCAGTTTCATTCCATTTCGCTGTCTATAACCTCAGATCTCCAACCATATGATACAGGTCAGCGCTCTAGGTTGGCTCTCCAGCTAAATGATGCTAAAAAAAAAAAAATTTGTACGTGACAAGAATAGGGAGGCATTGCCCAGAAGACACTGGAGGCTCCTATTAAATTGAATGACTGAAAGCGACACTATACGGCTGTCACTCATCATCTCCCCGGCTGGAGTCATTTAACCACCTAGGCCTGAACAGAACCTCTGGGGCAGACGTGAACCTAGGGAGTCATGTATGAAGGAAGACACTTTGAAGTGAATTGTCGAGTCTCGTTTTCAGTGTATAATTCGCCTGAATGTATGAAAGTGGTTTTTGTGCGATTATAAATGGCGTCCAAAGTTCCCGCCCCTCGCCTCTGTGTTTGGCGCATTATGGAACTTAGGCGCATTACTAATGCGCCAAACATGTATTAAGGCTATAGACAGGCTAGAAATAAGAGAGAAGTCATTAGAATAGCATGTCAGTGAATAGAAACTATGGAACTGATCCTGCTTGGAGGACCACAGGTCCCAGCAAGTCCTGTGCTGTGCCGGCTCTTGCTGTATGTGGAATAAAGGCTGAGAGCAGCAAAAATGCATTTCAACTTTAATGTAGTAAAAATTTAAAATGTAAAAATCTGGACATCATCATCAGTGGTTATTTAATGTAAAACTAGTTTTAGATTCTATGAATTTTAAATACATTTTATAGGAGATATTTTTTATATTTTTGGGATATTCTATATTTTTATATTAAATTTATATGATAACTTTTTTATTAAATTTAAATAATAAAATTTTCTATAGTTTGATAATTATCAGAAATTACTTATTATTGTACTGGTGTAAGTTGAGAAATATTGGAAAAATTTTTTCCCTAACAGCACATCTAGCTCCACTGCGACTCTTCAGGCTCAGGCACCCCATTGGAATAGGTCTGCCTGTCGGAGCAGTAATGCGCCTGGTTTTGCCGAACCTCATTCATATATGTCATACATGCCAACTCTCCCGATGTGGGCAGGAGGTTCCCACTAATGGGGGTCCCCTTCTGCGGCCCCCCCCCGCCCCCGGAAGAGTCAGCGAACCTCCTGCAGGCAGCGGGGGTTCTTTAAATGACCGCAGCACCGGAGTAGTGCCAGGACGCTGCTCCAGCACCGACGAGCCATTCCTACAGGCGGGTGCCGCTCACCAGAGGGGACGCCGTGGCCTCCCGCCCGCCTGGCGACTCTCACTGAGCCTCACGCTCCGTGTAGCTGCTCGTACAGGGAGGAGGCAGGAGGGCTCGTTCCCTTCCTGCTTTCTCACCTGTATGTACAGCACCCAGTGTGCGCTGTACATACAGTTCCTCGTCGCCGGGGGTGTGCCGCACGGCTGACACACACCCCCTGCGACGCTGCATCTCCTCGGTCGTGCTGCAGGGAACGTGGTGAGGTAAGTAGTTTTTTATTGTTTTATTTTTATTAGCTATAGGGAGCATCTACCTGGCTACAAGGAGGCATCTACCTGGCTATAGGGACACTACTTGGCTACAAGGGAACTCCTACCTGGCTACAAGGGAGCATCTACCTGGCTACAGGGGGGCATCTACCTGGCTACAGGGACACTACCTGGCTACAAGGGAGCTACTACCTGGCTACAAGGTGGCACTACCTGGCTACAAGGAGGCACTACCTGGCTACAAGGAGGCATCTACCTGGCTACAAGGAGGCATCTACCTGGCTATAGGGACACTACCAGGCTACAAGGGAGCTACAACCTGGCTAAAGGGGGCACTACCTAAGAAAAGAGGGTACTACCTGACTATAGGGGCACTACCTGGCTACAAGGGGGAATCTACCTGGCTACAAGGGGCATCTACCTGGCTACAATTGGGAATCTACCTGGCTATAAGGGGGAATATACCTGGCTATAAGGGGGCTCTTCCTTGATAAAGGGGGCATCTACCTTGATAAAGGGGGCATCGACATGGATAAAGGGGGCATCGACCTGGATAAAAGGGGCATCTACCTGGATAAAGGGGGCTACTACCTGGCTATAGGCGGCACTACCTGGCTACAGGGAGCACTAACTTGCTAGTGGGGGCAACAACCTGGCTTTCTTCCAGAGCCATTATACAGTTAGGTGGAGTTGGTGTGGCTTTTTCGAAGGGGCGTGGCTCACAAACAAGATGGGTGTGGACAAGCACATTTTTTGCTGCGGTGCGCTACGCGAGCCGCCACTTCTGATCTCCCACTTTCCAACTTTCAAAAGTTGGCAAGTATGGTTATCGCACAGAAGTACGTATAGATATATAAAGGGGCATATAATTTGTATATGGCATAAGTCTGTGTGGGTCCCATTACAAGGGCTTACTTGTTGTGCTCTACCTCTTCCTGCTGTGCTAATGTTGCCTTATGTTAACTTATGTGACCTTACCAGCGCCGCCAAGGTCAATAAAATTGTACAGAAAGAGGCACCAAGTGTAGCATGGAGCCATTGCAGGGCAGTTGTAAATAGTGTGTGAGACGCTCAGGTGTTTGTTACTAGTCCCCTACCTGGGACTACATTTTTATTCTAAGAGCTTCTGCTTCCCAATACTCATAAGAGCTCATACTCTCCTTACCAGACTCTCTCCTGTCAGTGCACTGCCCTGGAAAATACTCACAATATGTAGTTAAGCACAATTGACTGATTCTGAAGCAAATGATGTAAGTGTAACCATTGAACAGCCCTGCTGATTAAATGAACACATGATTCAGCTCTGGAGTTAATGCTGAACTGGACTGAAGTGGGATCACTACTTATGTGTATACATACAGTTAGGGCCAGAAATATTTGGACAGTGACACAAGTTTTGCGAGTTGGGCTCTGCATGCCACCACATTGGATTAAAAATGAAACCTCTACAACAGAATTCAAGTGCAGATTGTAACGTTTAATTTGATGGGTTAAACAAAAATATCTGATCGAAAATGTAGGAATTGTACACATTTCTTTCCAAACACTCCCCATTTTAGGAGCTCAAAAGTAATTGGACAAATAAACATACCCAACCAAAATATTTTTAGTTTCAATATTTTGTTGGCGAATCCTTTGGAGGCAATCACTGCCTTAAGTCTTGAAACCCATGGACTCACCAAACGCGGGGGTTCCTCCTTCTTAATGCTTTGCCAGGCCTTTACAGCCGCAGCCTTCAGGTCTGCTTGTTTGTGGGTCTTTCCGTCTTAAGTCTGGATTTGAGCAAGTGAAATGCATGCTCAATTGGGTTGAGATCTGGTGATTGACTTGGCCATTGCAGAATGTTCCACTTTTTGGCACTCATGAACTCCTGGGTAGCTTTGGCTGTATGCTTGGTGTCATTGTCCATCTGTACTATGAAGATCAGTCATATCAACTGTGCAGCATTTGGCTAAATCTGGGCTGAAAGTATATCCCGGTACACTTCAGAATTCATCCGGCTACTCTTGTCTGCTGTTATGTCTTCAATAAACACACAAGTGACCCAGTGCCTTTTAAAGCACATGCATGCCCATGCCATCACGTTGCCTCACCATGTTTTACTGAGGATGTGGTGTGCCTTGGATCATGTGCCGTTCCACTTTCTTCTCCAAACTTTTTTCTTCCCATCATTCTGGTACAGGTTGATCTTTGTCTCATCTGTCCATAGAATACTTTTCCAGAACTGAGCTGGCATTCTTGAGGTTTGTTCGGCAAATTTAACTCTGGTCTGTCTATTTTTTGGCATTGATGAATGGTTTGCATCTAGATGTGGACCCGTTGTATTTATTTCATGGAGTCTTCTCTTTACTGTTGACTTAGAGACAGATACACCTACTTCACTGAGAGTGTTCTGGACTTCAGTTGATGTTGTGAACGGGTTCTTCTTCACCAAAGAAAGTATGCGGCGATCATCCACCACTGTTGTCATCCGTGGACGCCCAGGCCTTTTGGAGTTCCCAAGCTCACCAGTCAATTCCTTTTTTCTCAGAATGTACCCGACTGTTGATTTTGCTACTCCAAGCATGTCTGCTATCTCTCTGATGGATTTGTTCTTTTTTTTTCAGCCTCAGGATGGTCTGCTTCACATCAATTGAGAGTTCCTTTGACCGCATGTTGTCTGGTCACAGCAACAGCTTCCAAATGCAAAACCACACACCTGGAATCAACCCCAGACCTTTTAACTACTTCATTGATTACAGGTTAACGAGGGAGACGCCTTCAGAGTTAATTGCAGCCCTTAGAGTCCATTGTCCAATTACTTTTGGTCCCTTAAAAAAGAGGAGGCAATGCATTACATAGCTATGATTCCGAAACCCTTTCTCCAATTTGGATGTGGAAACTCTCATATGGCAGCTGGGAGTGTGCACTTTCAGCCCATATTATATATAATTGTAGTTCTGAACATGTTTTTGAAAACAGCTAAAATAACAAAACTTGTGTCACTGTCCAAATATTTCTGGCCCTAACTGTATGACATATATTTTTACATAAGTTTTTGGACTGGGTGCTAAGCTATTGCCTTAGCAGCAGTAACAATGGCCCTTGCTACATTTGCATATATAGTGTGTGCAGTATAAAGTATGGTATCTATATGTCTGTATTTTACATGGTGTATGCTGTTTTTCATACCAACATCACTCCACTGAGCTTTACTGTCAGGTGGGGACCACACATCCCTCTCACCTTACACTGCTGGCTTTATACACTCACCGGCCACTTTATTAGGTACACCATGCTAGTAACGGGTTGGACCCCCTTTTGCCTTCAGAACTGCCTCAATTCTTTGTGGCATAGATTCCACAAGGTGTTGCAACGATGCTCAATTGGTACCAAGGGGCCCAAAGAGTGCCAAGAAAATATTCCCCACACCATGACACCACCACCACCAGCCTGAACCGTTGATACAAGGCAGGATGGATCCATGCTTTCATGTTGTTGACGCCAAATTCTGACCCTACCATCCGAATGTCGCAGCAGAAATCGAGACTCATCAGACCAGGCAACGTTTTTCCAATCTTCTACTGTCCAATTTCGATGAGCTTGGGCAAATTGGAGCCTCAGTTTCCTGTTCTTAGCTGAAAGGATTGGCACCCGGTGTGGTCTTCTGCTGCTGTAGCCCATTTGCCTCAAAGTTCGCCGTACTGTGCGTTCAGAGATGCTCTTCTGCCTACCTTGGTTGTAACGGGTGGCTATTTGAGTCACTGTTGCCTTTCTATCAGCTCGAACCAGTCTGCCCATTCTCCTTTGACCTCTGGCATCAACAAGGCATTTCCGCCCACAGGACTGCCGCTCACTGGATGTTTTTTCTTTTTTTCGGACCATTCTCTGTAAACCCTAGAGATGGTTGTGCGTGAAAATCACAGGAGATCAGCAGTTTCTGAAATACTCTTTTGTATGCCCTTCTGGCACCAACAACCATGCCACGTTCAAAGGCACTCAAATCACCTTTCTTCCCCATACTGATGCTCGGTTTGAACTGCAGGAGATTGTCTTGACCATTGTCTTGACCATGTCTACAAGCCTAAATGCACTGAGTTGCCGCCATGTGATTGGCTGATTAGAAATTAAGTGTTAACGAGCAGTTGGACAGGTGTACCTAATAAAGTGGCCGGTGAGTGTATGTCTTGTAAGCCATGGCCTGGAATGTGGGAGCAGACATCCCACTCTGCTCTTTGACTGCTCCAGAAAAAACCCAACCTGGATTAGCTGCAGCTACAACAGGAATATAAAGATGTGTCAGTGGCCTGTTGCCGCTGATTCCAGGCACTTTGATGACACATATCTACCGTCTACAATAGCCCTTGGTGTCTTCCTACAACTCATCCACTCTACATAGGCAAGGAAATTAAACCATAGAAGTTCATAAATTATGTGTAATAATGAGAAACAACACAGGGAAAAAGTATTGAACACATTAAGAAAGAGAGGTGCATAAAGTCATGACAACAGATTAAATCTATCAGTAATTAGAAAGCACTTATTGAAAAATAATATCAGCTGGTTTAACATGGTTTACCAAGATGCCATATAAGAAACATATGATGGGTAAAACCATTGAGCTGTTTCAAGACCTTTAGGGCTTGTCCCCACGGCAAGGGTTTTTGGATGGTTTAACAGACTGTTTTTGGTTTTGAAAACCGTCTGTAAACCGACTGTCAACCCCTAGAATGGACCTCTATGGATTTTCCGTTGGACAGTATTTTAGACTGCCGCCGGTCCGAAAAGCATTGAACATGTTCGTTCTTCCACGGGCGGAATATGAACAAGTTAATGCTAAGAGGGAGGGCTTTTCTCCGCAAACAGCGGAGAAAAGCTGCTGTCCCCCTCCAGCCGTGTGCAAGGCACCTAAACAGAGCAAATACCAGTCGGATATTTCCGACCGGTATTTGCTCTCTGCCGTGAGGAGATTTTTCAACTTTATTGTAAGTATAATTTTTTATTCACAATGCTCCCTCCTTATAACTATTTGCATACCACCCAGTCATGCCCCAGAGAATTTTGTCCACATCAGCTCCTCCCTCCTTCCCTGACCCATGTGCAGTGGGTACGGAAAGTATTCAGACCCCTTTAAATTTTTCACTCTTTGTTTCATTGCAGCCATTTGATAAGATCAAAAAGGTTCATTTTTTTGCTCATTAATGTACACTCTGCCCCCCCCCCCCCATCCTGAAAGGAAAAAACTGAAATGTAAATATTTTTGCAAATTTATTAAACAAGAAAAACTGAAGTATCACATGGTCTTAAGTATTCAGACTCTTTGCTGTGACGCTCATATTTAACTCACATGCTGTCCATTTCCTTCTGATCCTCCTTGAGATGGTTCTACTCCTTTATTGGAGTCTAGCTGTGTTTAATTAAACTGATTGGACTTGATTAGGAAAGGCACACACCTGTCTATATAAGACCTCACAGTGCATGTCAGAGCAGATGAGAATCATGAGGTCTAAGGAAATGCCCATGGGTATAATTACAGACAAAAAGGACAGACATTATACATTAAACTACATAGAGATGAGACACAAGGGGCGATGTATGATTTTTGGCGTTTAAATGCCAATTTTATGCGTATAATATTAGTATAGAATGCGCCTGATTCATGAACCCGCTTCACTGTGGGTCATAAATCAGGCGCATTCTAGCGCATAAACGTCAATTGTGGCTAAGGTAAACCACTTTGCAAGTGGTTTACCTGTTCCAGCAGTAATGCGCCTAGAATTGCCATACTGAAGCTATAAATTTACAGCCTCGTACGGTTCTAATGTGTCCCGCCTCCCGCATGCTCACCAAAATCAGGCGCATTACAAAGTGCCGCTTGCGCTCTGTAATGCACCTGACACTGGCATACGGGAGGCTTTAAACTATTGCGAACAGGGCTGCGCCTGATATCGGGCTGAAAAAACTTCTGCCGCAGCCCCATTCATACATGCCGCCCAAGATGTGAAAGCCCTGCTTGCGAGAGCTTATAATCTATTAGGGTGTATGGGTGAGACGAATGGTGAGAAGTGCTTGGTTTACATAATGGTCCAGCCATGTTACATAAATATGGGGAGGTTCACATAAAAAGTGAATGAACCTGACACCCAGACAGAACATCTATATACAGATAAGTGCCTGTGAGTGCCCTAGTGTTGGGAGTGACAAATGTGTGTGACAGAAAGCAGGGAGTTAGCAATTAGGGATCTTGATAGGCTTGTCTAAGAAGATGTATTCCCAGGGCACTCTTAAAACTCTGAAGGCTAGGATTGTGCCTGATGGTACGTGGTAGCATGGTCGAAGGGAACTGGTGCAGCACATGTGAAATCTTGGAGATGGGCATTGTAGGTTCGGATGATTGTGGTCTTGTAGCTTGATATCTGCAGCAGAGAGACCGGGTAGGGTGGTAGACAGAGATGAGGATGGAGATGTAGAGGGATGCAGCGCTGTGAAGAGCTTTATGGGTGATGAGTAAACGTGTTAAATACTTTTTCCCTGGGTCACTTCTCATTATTAAACATAAATTTATGGACATCTATGGTTTGATTTCTTTGCCTATGTGGACTGGATGGGTTGTTACCGACATCTGGAGAGAATTGCATGTCAATACTACCCTTAGAAATATATTTACTTGGTAACGTGTTCAATACTTATTTTACCCCCTGCACGTCTATCCTTTATACATTTGCAGCCTCTCTATGCCTGTCACCTCCATATTCATCTATCCTTTATATAAATCTGGTATACACTTTAGCCCCTATATACCTCTATGAATCACTTATCTCTATATAACTCTATCCTTTATACACCTCTATTCTTTATACTGTTAGCCTCTATATATTTCTTATATACCTCTTACCTTTATATACTTCTTACTTCTACACACCTCTATATAACTCTTACCTCTCTATATATTTATCCTCTTATCTCTATATGTCTATATATATATGTGTGTGTGTATATATGTGTGTGTGTGTATGTGTGTATATATATATATATATATATATATATATATATATATATATATATATATATATATATATATATATACACACACACAGTACATACCCTATAGTCAAAACCATGGGGTGTATGTGTTTGTATATACATGGTGGTACTTGTAGTTCCACAGCAGCTGCCAAGGAACTAAGGGCCACATGTAGGAAAAGGGGTCGTTCACACGGCTTATTTGGCCGCGGATTGGCGCCGTACTGCGTGCCGGATTTGTGCTGCAGTACGGCGCCAATCCTTCGCAGTAATTACAGTAATCCACCGTTCTCAGAACAGTGGATTCTGTCGCTCTTGCCCGCTCGGCGAAGCCGCCGGGCCGGGAGAAACTGACATGCACATTATCCAGGCGCAATACGCGCCGTGGATAATGAAAGTCTATGGGGCCGGTGGACCGCGCCCCCGCCCCTTATTCAAGCCGGAATTGCGAGCGCAATCCGGCTCGCAATTACGGCTTGAATAAGCCGTGTGAACGGGGGCAAACTGTCTAGGTCTAAAACTCATTTTGTTGCCCATAGCAACCAATCAGAGCACCTCTTTCATTTCATATAGTGCTCTGGAAAAATGAAACGGGCGCTCTGATTGGTTGCTATGGGCAACAAAGTGAGTTTTAGACCTAAACAGTTTTCATATATGTGGCTTTATATGTTCCAGCATGCAGTGTCTGCCCCCGTCATGTTAAAAAAATAAGCCCTCCCCCCAAAAAAAAGGCCTAGCCCTTTTGTGGGAAAACACGGTAGTTCTTTCCTCTGTCTTTATCCTCTCTCTCTTACCTTTATATGCCTGTGCACTCTTTATATACCTCTGTATGTCTCTATCTTTTATGTAACTCTAACCTCTATATATATTTATCCTCTATATGACTCTTAACTCTATATGCCTTTAACCTCTATATAATTCTCTTTATCTGCTCTCTATATATACACATCTTTTACCTTTATATTCCTGTGCCCTCTATATATACACCTCTGTATGCCTCTATCTTCTATGCACCTCTAACCTGTATATACCTCATACCTTTATATACATTTATCCTCTATATGACTAATATCTCTTCTTCTTTTCCTTTATCTCTCTATACACCTCTTACCATTTATATACCTATTTCCTCTATATACACCTCTGTATGTCTATCTTCTAGGTACCTCTACATACATCTTACCTTTATATACCTTTATCGTCTCTTTCTCCTTCTTACTTTTATATCCCTGTGCTCGCTATATACATCTCTATTTCCATACATTTATCGTCTCTCCTCCCTTTATATGCCTATGCATTTGTTATATACCTCTGTATGTCTCTATCTTTTATGTATCTGTAACCTCTATATACATTTATCCTCTATATGACTCATATCTCTATCTTTTCCTGTCTCTCTATACACCTCTTACCTTTATATAACTCTGTCCTCTATATACACCTCTGTATGTCCCTATCCTCTAGGTACCTCCACATACTTCTTACCTTTATATACATTTATTCTCTCTATATACACCTCTTTATGTATCTATCTTCTATGTACCTCTATATAACTTTTACCTTTACATACATCCTCTCTTTCTCCCTCTTACCTTTATATGCCTGTGCTCTCTATATACATCTCTGTGTATCTCTATACCTTTATCCTCTCTGTACATTTATTCGTTCTCTCCCCTTTATATGCCTGTCTTCTATGCACCACTATACACCTCTCACTTTTACATGCCTGTGCCCTCTACATACAGCTCTGTATGTCTCTATGCACCTCTAACCTTTACATGCCTGTGCCCTCTATATACAGTTCTTAGGTGTGTCCCTCTCTTTCCCCTTTATATGCCTGTGCCCTCTATATACAGCTCTATATGTCTCTATCTTCTATACACCTCTTACCTTTATATACAATTATCATCTGTCTCTCTCTATACACCTCTCACCTTTACATGCCTGTGCCCTCTATATACAGCTCTGTATGTCTCTCTTCTATGCACATCTATATCCCTCTTACTTTATACATTCTAACAAAAGAAAATAAACTCAGGTCAAGAGGAAAACACTGAAGAATAACAGTAAACAAACAGTGGAGTAAAATACGAGCAGTGCAGCTTCCCCAGTGGTAATGACAGCAGCTTGCCACTAAGTGGCGCCTCCTTTCCGTTTACGTCTAAGTCTGTAAACTGAGCCTAGACAGAAAGGAGGAAATACCGGTGTCCCGGCACGGAAGGTGACGAGTCGTCCAGACGCTGCACGGGAAGGTCTGTATGACTGTGGTTCTAGTGTGTGCGCACGTGTGACTGTAGTGCGACAGTCGCGAGCACCGTGCACACTGTGACCTCTGGCGTCACGTGACCACGCCTGCTCTGCCTGTAGCTGCTGTGACCTCCAAAGCTGTGGCTGCTGCTGTGCCCTCCTGTGCTCTGGCTGCTGTGTAGGGAGTGGGGACTCCTTGTGATATTAGGCAGGTCATTCCCGTGTAGACTATGATCATTGTGCAAACAATGCAGTGTTTTGTTGTCTGCATTGTGCTGTATCACATAAATGTTGACTAAGGCTGGGACTTTGTGGGGTCTTTACCTGAAAAACGCACCCACAGCCCAAGATGGAACTGTACGGACCCAGCAATAACAATTCTGTTTTTGTTATTTGATTTTCCTTTTTAATCTATAAAAGGGGAGGTTGAAATTTTTTATCTTTATTTTTTTTAAATCTTGTTTTTTAGTCCCCACTAAGTCTAGGTCGTCACAGCAAAGTTAAAATACCGTCGGAAACCCAACTGTATTTTAACCGCCGCACACCGCCGTTTTTTTTGCACCAAAAATGGTGGTCGGATTCCTGGTGGGCCAGTACATTGGGGCTGCGGGAATCCGAGGTAGTTCCCAAGGAATACACAACATGTTCTATATTCTACTGGATGGTTTTAGTTTTGTGAAAACCCTCAGTAAAAAAAATCGGTGTTGTGCAGAAAACAGCATGGATTTTCTATTGAGGGCTACACAGCACTGTGTAGACCTAGCTTAAAGGGGTTGTCTCACTTCATTTATTCATCTTGCCTCAGTTCTGTTTTCTTTGTTTCATTTTGAATTCAGGGGCGTGTTTACTGACTTCCACTAGGCTGCAGTAGAAGCCAGGTCTGTAGCTATAGCAACCAGTGCTGGCAGCCAATCAGGATAGATCAACCAGGTCTGTAGCTATAGCGACCTGAGGAGCTGATGCAGCCCATACAAGAGGGGATATCTAGGAATAGGTAGGACACTGTTAATGGACATATATTGCAAAATGACTTGTTTTTGCAAGATCTTTAACATAAAAAGCAATCCTTGTAGTAAGACAACCCCTTTAAGGGAGCTCATCATGCCTATGAAAATAAATAAAGTCCATGCACTCTCTCAGGGTGTCCATGGGATCCTGGAAGAGATAACAAATCTCCCAGGCTGCATGATTATTGCCTCCTGTGTCCTCCAGAAGCTAGCCCTGTCCAATACAGGCCAGACCGGAACTTGTACACTATATAATAGGATTGGGTATGGATGAGTATCCTTTAGCTGCTGTGAGGGCAGGGTGTATGCAAACTATTAGGCCGGGTTCACACGGTCTATAGTGGTGCATACTTTGCGTGCCGCTATACGCCTGCTGTTTTAGAAGTTTGTGCTGGCCTGCACTTACTTCTAAAGTGCTCTTGCCCGGCCCCCACTCACCTTCCCTTTCCTCAGCGCATGTCACTTCTGGCACACAGTACGTGTTGGGGAATACGCTGCAAAATCATAGCACTAAAAGGGGTTGTCTCATCTCAAAGTTTCATAGGATGCATGAATGAAATAATGCTGCTTTGCTCTGTCATTTCCTGGTCAAGCTGTCTGTAATTAGCATATGAGCTCTGTGTATTCAGACTTCTCTGTTTATTAGTCTTGATTAAATAAATTACCTTCTCTGAGGTCCAGAGAAGCTTCTGAGCTAATGTAAACAGAGTAATTACTGTCTTTTGTTTGAAAGATCAGATAACACACAAGCTTTCACACTGCTGGCCACCATCTGTGTGATGACATCACTCCCTGCTATCAGATAGAATAAACAGCAGGGGAGAAGGAGTACACAGATGGATCACTTGGGAAACCAGAAAGCACTCAGAAGTTGATCAAATCATTTATAGCTCCTTAAGAAAAAAAGATGAACAAAGCAATATATTTGGAAAACATCTTCATTTAGTGTTCCCTACATTTTGAAAGCTATTCTTTGTAGTGAGACAACCCCTTTAACCCCTTAACGACCTTGGGCGTATGAGTACGTCCCAGGGCCGCTAAGGGGCTTTGCAGGGGCATCGCTCGCGACCCCCCCGCACAGCCGCCGGGTGTTAGCTGCAAATCGCCGCTAACACCCGGCAGTAACAGCGCCGGCGGGTGGCTCCGCCCGCTGGCGCTGTTTTACCCATCAGGCGCCGCGGCAAAGATGGCCGCGGCGTCTGAATTAACGCCGATCGGTGCGGTGATCGGCATAAGCGCAGCTATGCTGCGCCGATCCGATCACCGGGCATTGTGGTGGGGAGCCTTGTGAAGGCTCCCGTCACTTACCCTGGCCGGTTTGCCCCACTTCCGTCCGCAGACAGGAAGTGGAGAAACCGCCATCTTTGTACACCCTAATGCATTGCCTATGCAATGCATTAGGTTGTATTAACAATCGCGCCACCTAGTGGTCAAGTACCACAGGTGGCCTCAATGTTAGTTAAAAAAAATAAATAAATAAAGTTTTAAAGTACAAAAAAAAAAAGTATTAAAAGTTCAAATCACCCCCCTTTCCCCATTTTACAAATAAAATCATTAAAATAATAAAAAAGTTACACATATTTGGTATCGCCGCGTCCGAAAAAGTCCGATCTATAAAAATATAACATCATTTATCCCGTACGCTGAACACCGTAGAAGAAAAAAATTCCAAACGCCAAAATTGCGTTTTTTGGTCATTTTACGTCACTCAAAAAATGGAATAAAAATGATCAAAAAAGTCGCATGCATTCCAAACTGCTAGCGATAAAAAGTACACTTCAGCCCGCAAAAAATGCCCCCTCACTGACGTCCGTAGGTGTTAATACAAAAAAGTTATTGGTCGCACAAAATGGCGCCGTGGCGCAAATTTCAAAAATAGAAAATGTTTGGAATTTTTTTACGGTACCAAAACATAACGGAAACCCTACATGTTTGGTATTGCCGGATGCGTAACAACCTGAAGAATACAGATAACACATTATATTTACCGAAGATTGAACGCCGTAAAAGCAAAACCCCCACAAACATGGCGAAAATACATTGTTTTTCACAATTTGTCCCACTTAGAATTTTTTTTGCGGTTTCCCAGTATATTCTATAGTATAGTGAATAACACCATTAGAAAGTACATCTTGTCCTGCAAAATAAAAGCCCTCATGTGTCTATATAGGTGTAAAAATAAAGAAGTTATGGCTTTCAGAAGGCGAGGAGGGAAAAACGAACGTGTCACCCAAAAAAAACGCCGGGTCCTTAAGGGGTTAATGAGTGCTATGATTGTATCGTATTTGTGGGGCGTACTTTGGGCATATTGCAGTGCTGAAGTACAAACCGCAAATACGCCACATACCCTTAAGGAAACACAGCACACTTTAAACTCTCCTGGAATGTCTGGGAGACTCCTGGAGAAAGTGAAGTCCTCCCAAACAAGTCGGCAAATCTCCCAGACTCTGCATAGACCAACTGGCTGTGCTCCAGCTGCCTACTATTGCCACATGCAGGGAAGTAGTGTGCTAAGGTAGCCTATGTAGTCTTTCCATAGTGGGAATATACTTTAGTCATCCACATTCCCTATGTTACCAAATATATCCATGTTCAAAAGGGCTCATGGGAAATGAACTAGAACGCTGCAGTGTCATCTATTGGATCTAGTGTTTGTCAATTCACATCCAACTCACTAAACCTTGCTATGTATATGAGATGAAAGTCAACCAGATATTCATCTGCAGGCAGCTGTTTCAGGAGTGTTGCCACTCATTGGTGCAGAGTAGAAAGCTGGTTGGCTAGGCAAGAGACTTTAGGGTTAGCTTGTAAGAGATAACGTTCCTCATTAGGGAGAGGCACCCTAAAGGACTCATTGGAAATTAGCTATATATAATTTTTAACCCCTATAAATTGTAAGTCTGTATGAAAAGGCCTTTTTCATGTATCTAGTTTCATTGTACTGTTGTCCTATTAATTACATCCTACATTATATGTAATTGTTATAAATGTATTACTTGTAAATATGTATTACATTGTACCTTCCAGGCACGTCCTTCAGATAATGGTACCTTTACCTGGTGCGGAGTTGGTACATAAGCCTTTACAGCTTTATCGGTATCTATTACGTTGTTGCAAGCAACTTCCAAATGAGCATCTTCAACACCATTATAAGCACGCAGTACGACAGGGGAGTTGCGTTGTACAAATGTGAGCACTTTTTTCCCAGTTCAAGCCTATAGTTGCTAAAGATGTAAACTGGGATTGTAGTGTGGATTCATACATGTGTGGTGTTGGTTGCTGTATATGTATAGTGCTAGACATAAGCCTAAAAGTGCCTGTTTAGAAAGGTGTACGTTTCAGAAAATAATTAACCCTTAGGCTAGGTTCACATGGTGTATGTGCAGGGCGTAATTACGCCCCGCAATTACGCCGCGTGGCCAGGGGCGGGGCGGAGCGGGTGCAGGGGGGGCCGGCACCTCGCCAGCCCATAGATTTGTATTACCAGCGGCGCGTATACGCCGCTTTTAATTCACATGTCACTTATCTCCCACCACGGCGGATTCGCCGAGCAGGGAGAGGAGACATAATCAATAGTTCTCTATGAGAACTGTGGATTACCGTAATGACTGGGACGTTTTCAGCCCGTAATTTGCGCACTCCGGCGCATAATTTCGGACTGAAATACGTCCAGTTTTAAGCCGTGTGAACATGGCCTTAGGGTACGGTCACATGGCCAATTTGGATGCTGAAAATTTCAGCGCTGAATCAGCACTGAATTCTTATCTGAAATCTGCACCTGAAATTGTAGGTCTGTGCCTGCTTGTTGGGTCTGTGCTCTGGAGCCATTGCGCTGCACATAGGAGAGAAGTATGTGAAAGAAGTAAAGATGTTAAGAGGTAATAACGAAAATACTAAAAATGAGCAGGATATCTTTATTATAGTGGGGGTGTATCAGAATAGATGGGGAAGAGGTGGAGGAGAGTTAAATGTGTCATCAGGTCAGTGTGATGTTAATGTGGTCATGATGAGAATTGACAAGGAAATATCTTTGAAAATACTGAAAAATGCCTAGGCGTATAAAAATGAAAGAAACATGTGAGTTATGATTTAAGGCTGTATGTATAAATCTGAGTGTCTAAGTAGTAAGCATGGTAGGTAATGTGAAAGTGTATATGCAAATAGTATATCAATGCCTAAGCAAATGAGGAAGTAAGAAAGAATATATAGATGGTGTAGGACTATGTCTAGTGGTAACCAGGAGAATTAATGGTAAAAATAGAGCCCATTGTGTAGTACTGTGTGTAGAGAGAAAAGAGTGGGAGGGGAGAAAAAACAAAGGAACCAAGGGAAAAAAAAAGAATGGTAGAGGGGGAAGAATGAAGGGAGTACCAAGAGTCGGTAGTTTGCTGTGACCAAATTCTACCTTACATAATAAGTAAAAATGCAGGTATTAAGTGATAGTAACCTACATACAATGGGTTGCGAAAGTATACATACCTGTTGAACTGTTCCTCAATTTTACACGTTACAGCCACAAGCTTAAATGTATTTTATTATTTTATGTGATAAAGCAACACAAAGCAGCAAGTATTTGTGAAGTGTAAAGAAAAAGATGTGCTTTCCTAAACTTTTGCAAATTTAAAAGCTGAAAGTGTGACGTTTATATACATATTCAACTCTGTACTCTGATACCCCTAAATAAAATCCAGTGTGATGAATTACCGCTAGAAGTCACCTAATTAGTAAATAGAGTAGATCTGTATGTAATTTATACTCAGTGTAACTGCAGCTTTTTGTGAAGGCCTCAAGGGTTTTTATAGAACCTAAAAAATCTAAAAGCAAAAAACAGTCAAAGGGAATATAGTAATTTAAAAAAAAAAAAAAAGCATTTCTGCACTTAGAAAATACAAATAGTTTATAAAAAGAACGAAAAATGCCAGTCACCGTCAGTGTTTCACCCGGACTAGATTAAGGATAATTCCAACGCGTAGCGCTTTCTACACAACTACTCAGTCATGTCGATCTGTTTTAATCATTGAATAAAGGCATCTCATATTTCTACTACCGTCTTGAGCTGATTCCTTCGTAATATGAGGTTTAAGTAACATTTTTGATTAAAATTTTAATTGGAAACAGGGAAATATTCCATTAACTTCACTTTTAATCCTAACTATTAAAAACTACTTAAACAACCTCAATCAATAATCACAAAGCATAAAGGGACCCACCGAAAGTGATCCCTGTTGGTCACGAAAGATGTGTAAATCTACAAAACCCTAGTCTATCTGTTGCCCTAGGGAAAGTAATCTGCAGGATAAGCGTCCCGAAAAGGACGGTCCCGCAATAGCGGCTCCTGTAATAACTATCCCTACAAACAGGGATTAACATGTAAGGAAACCAACAATGTAAAAAGTACATAAACCAACCTCTGTAGGCAGGGTCATAAACAAAGAGCATAAAGCTTACAGCAAAGATCCCACCTACTTTACCCAAACGCGTTTCCCTCTGTAGATGCAGAGTTCATTAGTGGGTATATCCAGAATGCATGAGGCCGGAGGTTAGTGTATCCTCCATGAGAGAAATGACCCTCACTTGTGTCATAATGGAATATTTTCCTGTTTCATATTAGTATTCTATATTCCTTCTTTGAATTCTGTTATTTCGAATTGGTCTTTCCTTTATGACAAAATTGTAATTGCCCATCTACCACGACAAGGTGACCTCAATACAGATGGGGCCTACTCTTACATTTTACCTATCTTGGTGTCTCTTCAGATCTCCATATTTTCAGGCAGAGAAGATCCCAGCTACACTCTGCTCTGATTAAAAACAGTCTGTGTGGATGGGTGGAGTGCACAACCAAAATCTGGGCTAGCCACTTTTTATGTATTCTAAAGTAGCAGAAATGCTTTTTGAAAAAATTCCTAGATTCCCATTGACTGTTTTTTTAGTGCTTATAGAGTGCTGCTGATATTGTGTTGTGTTTTATAGATTATAAGGGAACAAACAGCATCAGAAAACCAAGTAACACACCAGACAGCTCAGGGATAAGGTTGTGGGAAATTGTATTGCAGCGTTAGATTTTAAACAAATAGCCCACACTTTGAACATCTCCCAGAGCACTGTTCAATCCATCATCCTTAAAGGGGTTTTGCCATGATGTAATGTTGACGTGGGATCCTCCAAAATGGGTTTTTAATCACTTTTCTAAATATATGTGACTACAAAAATTGCAGTCTGAGAGAGCTACAGCCTTCCTTACATGCCCTTGGTAACTTCAAAGAGTATTAGATACGGCCTGACAAGAGCTGGACAAGAGCTGGACGGGCTTGCGCAGAGAGAGCTTCTTATCTGATGAGACTGAGCTGCAGAAGTTTTTAAGGCACCGGGTAGCAATGTTTTCTTTTGTATACAGAATAAACTAGTTGTAGTGTTATTAGATACCTGCTTTATCTGATGACAGACAACATGAAGAAGCTTTCAAGCTGCTGTGTAGAATTGGTGTTGTCGATTGTATATAGAATCCACAAGTTGTAGTTTGCTTATTTCAGTGAACATGTCACAGGAGCAGCAGCTTATGCAGCTCATTCTCTGGCTGTGTGCATCTCTCTCTCTCTCTTTCAGCTGATTTTTGTTTACATTACATTAGCATCTTAGCAGATAAGGCTCCTCCTGACAGTGCAGTGTATGAGCCTGTGTCTGCTGTATTGACAATCCACTCTTGTACCCTTTATTATTTCACTTAAGTTTTGAGATGCTCCCTTGGATTCCTCACTCCTCACTCATCCCATCCCCCTCTCCCCTGCAGCTTCATGACTCAGCATGTTTTGTTGACATTCTGCCTGTACTAAGGAGATACCTACCTAAATGGTCTCTTGGCAAATCCCCTTTAACCCCTGCCCGACATTGGACGTACCCATACGTTGTAGCAGGAAGTGACTTCCGCAAATGCACATATAGGTAGGTCCTGAACATTGTGCGGGGTCTAATGCAGGACCGCACGATCGCAACATGGGACCAGCTGTATATTACAGCTGGCCCCATTTTGTATCGACTGTAGCAGAGTTCAAATAATCGAGCAATCTCGATTGCGGCAGCTAAGTGAAAGACAGAAGGAGGGAGATCCCTCTGTCCCCATTGGAGCAGCCCAAGTGCGATTGTGGGCTCCGATGGCTTCCTTGACAGCCCGGAAGTCTAATAAAGGCTTCTCTGGCTGCCCCTGACGTCACTATGTTTGGCCGTGCCATGTGGTTGACAGTGATTGACAGTTGCCATGCAGAGTAGTACACACAAGTATTGCTATGTTCTGCTCTCCATTGTAACAGTGAACTGAAGATCACTGTTACAAGTCCCCTATGGGGAATAGAAAAAAAAGTAAAAACACAAAAAACGAAATAAAAACATGTACACTGCCCTTTTCCTTTTTTCAGATGCCAATCGCACCAAAAAGAGATAAATAAAGTACACATATTTATTATTGCAGTGTGCGCAACGACCTACCCTATAAATCTGTCATGTTTAACCCGCATGGTGAACACTGTAAAAAAAAACACATAAAATGAAAATGTCAGTTCATCCCAGAAAAATAGGCCCTTACACAGCTCTGTATATGTAAAATAAAAAAGTTATGGCTATCAGAAGATTCGATGCATAAATATTATTTTACACAATAAAAATACTTTTTTCTTTTTTAAAGCGCTTCAACATAAAAAAACTATATAAATTGAGTATCGCTGTAATCATATCACCCCACAGAGTAAAACTAACTTGTCACGTATATTGCATGTTGAGTGCTGTTAAAAATAAAAACACAAGTAGGATTGCATTATTTTCTTCTCCCTGCCTTCCAAAAAATGGATTTAAAAGTGATCAAAAAGCCTTTTCCCCAAAAAAATTATACCAAAAAGGTCAACTAAACCGCGAAAAACAAGCCTTAACAGAGTTCTGTACACAGAAAAATAAAAAAGTTATGTCTCTCAGACTATGGCGATGCAAAAACATATTTTTCTTTTTGAATAAAAGCATTTTTATAGTGTAAATGAAGTTAAACATAAAAAATATACAAATTGGGTATCGCTGTAATCGTATCGACCTGCTGACTAAAGCTAGCCTGTCATTTATACCACATGGTGACCGCTGTAAAAAATAAAAACACTACTAGGATTGGTGTATTTTGTTCAAAACACATTGCAATTTTTTACAAATGCATTTTTATTGGGTAAAAGTAATAACACATAAAAAAACTATATAAAATTTATATCATTGGAATTGTGCCGACCCGCATAGTAAAATTATCCTGTCATTAATACCACACGGTGAACGCTGTAAAAATGAAGCCCAAAAAACCAATGGCGGAACTGCTTTATTTCCCCCCATTTTCATGGCCCAATGCTAAAAAAAAACTATGGAACACCTGTGTGTCCAAAATGCATAATAGACCTCTAGAATAGATCCATGAGGGGTGCTGAATCCAAACTGGGGTGACTTCTGGATGGTTTCACCTGTTCAGGTACATTGGGGGCTTTGTAAATGTGACACGGTACCCACCAAAATCTGCGTTCCAAAAGCCAAATAGCTCCCTGCCTTGTATGCCCTGCCGTGTGCCCAAATAGAAGTTTACACCCACATATAGGATATTGCCAAACTTGGAAGAAATTGCGTGACAAATTTTGGGATGCTTTTTTTCCAGGATTCACGGTAAAGATTAAACATTTTCAGCTAAAATTGCAGATTGGTAGAAAAAAATAAATTTATTTTCACAGCCTAATGCTAAAAAAATTGTGAAACACCTGTGGAGTCTATATACTCACTACACCTCTGGATATATTCCTTAAGGGGTGTATTTTCCAATTTGGGGTCTTATTAAGGGTGTTTAAGTTTTAACCCCTTTGGGTTTCCACAAATCTGAAATGGCGATAAAAAAAAACCGTAATGAAAATGAGACCCCAAAGTCTGGTAGGAGCTCCTCCTACTCTGAGGCTTGTGGTTGCGTCAAATAGCGCAATAGGGCCACATATAGGATATCTCTGAAAACGGCAGAACTGAGGGAATCGATGGTGAGTTACATTTCCCTTTCATCATCTACTGTGTTTCAGTTTCACCTCCACTTTACTTTCATTTCTGGGAAAACACCTAATGGATTAATAAACTTCCCAATTTGAATACTTTAGGGGGTCTAGAGTTATTTTTTGGGGGTATCTCACATACAGGCCCCTCAAAGTCACATCAGAACTGGATTGGTCCCTAAAAAAAATCTTGCATATTTTCTTTAAAATGTGAAAAATTACTTCTAAATTTCTAAGCCCCCTAATGTCATAAAAAATAAAGGCATTTAAAAAATGATTCCACCCTTCTTTATACAGAAGAGTGAACGCCTAAGAACTATACCCCCAGACACATGGCACAAATGCGTTTTTTTTCACATGTCGTCCCTTTTGCAATTTTTTTTTTTTTGCAGTTTCCAAGTATATTCTGTGGTACAGTCAATGACACCATTACAAAGTAATGGCGCTCAAAAGGTAAGGAGGAAAAAACTTAGAGCCATATTATTATTACCTGGAAGCAGGGCCGGACTGAGAATAAAAATTAGCCCTGGCACTAAGCCCCCACCAGCCCACATACAATTCCGCTTAAAAAATTTCCCTTGTTCTCGCACCTCGCCACTTTCTAAAATAAACTACACTATAAAGCTGCTTCACATGGTGCATTTTTGAGCAGAAAGGCAGAGCAGTTAATGCTGTACATTTCTGCACAATACGCATCAAAAATGTACCAAAAGCGCTCCGTGTGAAAGCAGCCTACACACAAGCAAGAAAGAAAGAAACAGTGGTGCAGAGAAACCCCTCTTCAGGTGTGCACTTGCTTTACAATCCGGGACAAGCCCACACTGACATTACATAAGCACCAACATAACCTACAATCCCACCAATCACATCCCCAGCTCAGGTCACTATCACATGAATACAGCACTGATTCAACACAGAACTAAAATGACCCCTGACAGCAGGGACTCACAGGAGACGTCATCTCTGATGGGAGTTGTTCTCTTCTCCTTTTCTTCTCCTTCTGGCCCAAACCTCCATGATGTCTTCCCTGATGAGTCGTTCCCTTCCATTTTTTTCTCTGTCCGGTACAGCATGCAATTTCTTCTTTTCCCGGTAACTACTCAGCCCTGTAGAATTTACCACAAATACATCTTAGACTCCTCTCTTTTCCAGCACTTTCCTATCAATTCCCGAAACAGGGTATGTTAGACCCTAAAAATTAGAAATTAAAAAATGTCAGATAAGTGGCATGTAAATAGGTAGACCCCCATTAGTAAGGTAAACAGAGCCGTCCTCCATTAATTTGGTAGGTAGACAGGGCCTACCCCAGTAACTAGCCAGGTAGCTGGCGCTGCCCCCAGTAACTAGCCAGGTAGCTGGCGCTGCCCCCAGTAACTAGCCAGGTAGCTGGGGCGGCCCCCAGTAACTAGCCAGGTAGCTGGGGCGGCCCCCAGTAACTAGCCAGGTAGCTGGGGCGGCCCCCAGTAACTAGCCAGGTAGCTGGGGCGGCCCCCAGTAACTAGCCAGCTAGCTGTGGCAGCCCCCAGTAACTAGCCAGGTAGCTGGGGCGGCCCCCAGTAACTAGCCAGGTAGCTGGGGCAGCTCCCAGTAACTAGCCAGGTAGCTGGGGCGGCCCCCAGTAACTAGCCAGGTAGCTGGGGCGGCCCCCAGTAACTAGCCAGGTAGCTGGGGCGGCCCCCAGTAACTAGCCAGGGAGAGCCAGGGGCAGTAATTAGCCAGTTAGAGCCAGGGGCAGTAACTAGCCAGTTAGAGCCAGGGGCAGTAATTAGCCAGTTAGAGCCAGGGGCAGTAATTAGCCAGGTAGGGCCAGTATGTAGCCAGGCAGGGCCAGTATATAGGTAACAGGCAGGGCATTATATAGGTAGCAGGCAGGGCAGATATATCGGTAGGGAGGCAGGGCAGTATATCGGTAGGGAGGCAGGGCAGTATTTCGGTCGGGAGGCAGGGCAGTTTATCGGTTGCAGGTAGGGCAGTATATAGCCAGCCAGGCAGGGCAGTATATAGGTTGCAGGTAGTGCAGTATATAGCCAGGCAGGGCAGTATATAGCCAGCCAGGCAGGGCAGTATATAGCCAGGCAAGGCAGTATATAGGTAGTAGGCAGGCAGGTAGGGCAGTATATAGCCAGGCAGGGCTAGTAGTTTAAAAAAAAATAAAACCAATACTCACCTGATGTCTCTGCTTTCTCTTCTCTCCTCGTCCGGAGCGGCACTGGCAGCAGAGCGCGGGCCGAGGAGAAGGCGCACGATGACGTCATCACATCGCGCACCTGCCCCGCGGCCTCCTGGGAGCTGAACAGACAGGATCAGAAGATCCCAGCGGTTCACCCTAGGCCGCTGCTTGCACCGCGCGGTGCCGGCGGCGGCCGTGATGGCTGCATGGCTTGGTCGGTGACCCGGCCGTACAGCCGTGTGGCGAGGGGGGTCTGTCGGCCCCTTGGCACAGGGGTCCGGTCGCATATGCGGCACTCGGGGCCCGCCGGGGGAAAACACCGGCCCCCTCGGCGGGCGCTCCGAGCCGGCCCTGCGGCCTGTACTCCAGCGGCCAGCCGGGCAAAGGTCCGGTTTGTCCTATGGGCAGTTCGGGCCTGCCTGGAAGGGCTTAAAAGATGAACATTGTGCACAGTGAAGTTCCTTCCAATTTAGTTGAAATAATTAATTGATCCCCTTATCAGCCTTGACAAAATTATCTCTTAAATTACTTCAGGTTAGCTTCTTGGGAAAAATATCCTGCATACTATGGTACCTAACAGACACAATAGAGCAGGGGTCCTCAATTCCAGTTCTCAGGGCCCACCCACAGGTCATGTTTTCTTGCTTTCCTGAGCATTGCACAAGTGATTTCATTATTGTCAGTGCATTCTGTGGGATATCCTGAAAACATGACCTGTTGGTTGAGGACTGGAGTTGAGGAACACTGCAACAGAGTATGAATGGACAAATCATTTGCATGATGCAACCCCCCAATACTTGCTCTCGTTAAAAATCTTTTAGTTATATTTTGTAAAACATTTATGCAGTTTTCCACCTGCAAAGTTTCTCATCACACAGTCACCTGTATTTGACTCGATATGCTCTTTTTGTTTCCTACAGACCAGGTGAGATTTGGTCACAGCAAATTACCAATTGTTGGTAATTCCCCAAACCCTCCCCACTGTTTCTTTCCTTTGTTCCTTTACTTTTCTCAGTCTCCCCCATTACTACATTTATTGGCATTACAATACACATACAGTCCTTCCTTATTTGCTTTGACATTGTTATACTATTTGCATAAAAGCTGTCCTATTATCTACCATGCTTACTATTTACCCACTTGCATTTACACATATAGCCTTACATCCTTCTATACATATATTTCTTTCACTGCTATTTTTCAGCATCTTCATACACATTTCCTTGTCTGTTGTCATCATGACCACATTATCATGGGTGTCACTAGGCAGTGTTATCTCCCGGTAACTACTCGGCCCTGTAGAATTTACCACAAATACATCTTAGACTCTCTCTTTTCCAGCACTTTCCTATCAATTCCCGAAACAGGGTATGTTAGACCCTAAAAATTAGAAATTAAAAAATGTCAGATAAGTGGCATGTAAATAGGTAGACCCCAGTTAGTAAGATAAACAGAGCTGTCCTCCATTAATTTGGTAGGTAGACAGGGCCTACCCCTGTAACTAGCCAGGTAACTGGGGCTGCCCCCAGTAACTAATGGGGGCACTACCTGGCTATTGAGCGAACTGCCTGGCTGTAAAGTGCACTATCTGGCTATTGGGGACAGCTATCTGGCTAGAAGGGGGCATTAACCTGGCTACAGGAGGCTACTACCTGGCTACAGGGGGTTGCTACCTGGCTACAGGGTTCAAATAGGGCACCGAGATACCTACCTATTGGGGGGCACAGTATGGCGGTATCTCCCAGCTCTTTTGGATGCTGAATAGACCATCCAACTGTCCAGGGAAGCTGGGTGATGCCAAAACCCTAATTTAGCTTTCTTCCAGAGCCATTACACAGTTAGGTGGAGTGCGTGTGGCTTTTTTGAGGGGGGTGTGGCCACGCGCGCTGCCCCTTACAATCTCCTGCTTTCTTACTTTCAAAAGTTGGCATGTATGCCTGTGAGTAACTGCATATAACTGCATTGTAGTAATTTACATGTCGGCAGAGTGCCTGCGTACAATCGTTTTTTGCCACTATATGGTCACTGTATGTCAGTAATATATGTCTACAGAGCGCCTGCGTATAACTAATCGTTACATATGGTGGTTGCATTTGGTCAGTACTATTTAGTAATATTGTTGGGCCTTGAAGGATTTCTTTTAGTAACAATCATATGTATGGTATATTTGCTACAGATATTTGTGTATTATTCGGTAGCTGTATGACTGTTATTTACTATCATACGTAGGTGAGAGGTTTTGAAAGGTCAGTGCTGATTTTCATTGTACAGTGCACTTCTGAAGTGATGGACAGGATCTATGTGAAATACACACAAAAATTTGTGACAGGGACACCATATTTTGAGCTATAAGATACACTTTCGCTCCACCCCCTGTAGAGGGACGTTTCTGCGGAATGCCGGCGGCGTGGTTTAAGGGGTTAAACTCCGCTGCTGGCTTCCCACATTATCGCCGCACTCCAGTCTCCTGCCGGCCTGGGATAGTACTATGTGGTGGCTAGCGACTGTTCAGTATAGCTGGCAGCCAACGCTAACAGCAGGGATGGAGCTGGTTCCCTCTCTGCTGTTAGCACTTCAGACGCTGTGGCGATTGCAGCATCTAGCTGAATGAGAGAGGTTGCTGCGCACCGCTCCTCCCTCCAATAACCTCTCCGCAATGTAATTGAAGGGGGCAATCAGTTGCCATGTACTGTATGTACACCTATTAAAAGTTTAAATCGCCCCTTTCGCTGTTTTACAGATAAAAAAATAAGTTACACATAATTGGTATTGCCACATCCATAAAAGTCCAGTCTATTAAAACATAACCTCATTTATCCCGTACACTGAACGCTATAGAAAAAAAATCCATATGCCAATATTGTGTTTTTGGGTAATTTCATAGCCCCAAAAAGTTAGAATAAAAAGTAATCAAAAAGTCGCATAAATCCCAAAATGGTACCAATGAAAACTACACTAAAGTTCTCATCTTTTGATTGAATTTTTTTTTCTGTAAAATTACATGCTGCAGTATACGATGTAGCGTGAAAAATGCTGTTTGAACCCAGCCCTACTGAGCAAAATGTAACACAGAAAGCCTGGGCCCGGGGTGTTTTAGGACCCTTGAAACGCCCCTGGTATATTATCTTCACTGCGACTTTCTGACATCTTTTTTTTAAATCACCCCCCCATCCCGCGCCTCCCTCATCTGTTTCATTCAGCCCCACTATATAACACATGGCCACTTTTATTTTCTTTATTTAGTGCCTCATTGTATCCTCTCCACACCTTTGCTTCTCAACACACTTGTTTTCTATGCACTGTGACGCGGCTCTAAGTGTAGACCTGATGCATACACACAGACATACACTTTCTACAGGCATGACACTTCCAGATGCAGGCTTCCCTTACTCTCTATTACCAAAAATAGTTTGAGAAGTTTTTGAAGCATCTGTTTTGCTGCCAGATGTGTTCCATTACCTTTGTCTGTTCCCTATACAACAATCAGCCATTACATTAAACCAACGGACAAGTGATGTGAATATAGTCAATTTTGTTGTGACTATTATATCCATCAAGGGGTGGAATATATCAGGCAACATGTGAATAGTTAGTTTTAGAAGCTGGTGTGTTGGAAGCAGAATTGATGGGCAAGTATAAGAATCTGAGCAACTATGACCAAATTATGGTGACTAAACTGTTGGGTAATCTTTAAAGTAGCAAGTCTTGTGGGGTGTTCCTAGCATGCAGTGGTTAATCACTTAAAGGGGTTTTGCCACAATCTAATATTGATGTGGGATCCTCCAAAATGGGTATTTAATCACTTTTCTAAATCTATGTGATTTAAAAAAAGTGAAGCCTCTGAGAGCTGCAGCCTGATTTAGATGCCCTTAGTTTCCTGACTGTTTACATTAGCTACAACCAGGAGCTGATCTGGCAAGCTCTTGGCCGCACTTGCGTTGTTTGCACTTCTTATATGATGGCAGGACACATGAACAAGCTTTGAAGGGAGTGGGAGAAAAAAGCAGTGTTACTGGGCATCTGCACTAGCTCTGCTTCTGTGTCACAGCCAACCACTACCCCATCTGCTGTATAGAGAATCTGCTGGTTGTAATGTAATTATCTGAGTAAACATGCAGACGCTCCCTGCTCAGACCTCCCCCCCCCCCCCTACTCCCCTGTCTGTAGTAAGTGAACACTGCCTGCTTGGAGCTTATGTTTACTCCTGAGCAGATAAGAGGGAGAAGACAAACCCCGTAGAGCTTGTGCACAATACAGTTATCCTCTGTGTTTTAGCCAAACATGTTTGCTCAACTACAGAGACAGAGACGGACTATCAGCCTCGAGAACGTGCATGGGAGGTGGTGAGATGACATCACAGAGGAGGTACTTGTTTTTTTAAACACAGAAACACAACGCCCCTTTTTCAAGGTTCAAGAGGGGAGTATAAGCCTGTTAGGTGAGAAAATCTCTTCTTGGCAAAACCCCTTTAAATTAGTTCTAGGAAGGATGACTAGTGAATAGGAGTCTGGGTCATAAGTGCCAAAGGCTCATTGATGTGCCAGGGGAAGTGAAGGCTATCCTGTCTGGTCCGATCCTACAGAAGAGACAGATTTTTGATGATACCAGTGGTGGCTTTTATACAGGGGATCACAGCTTTCTTCGTACGAGGGTGTGTGACCACAGACCAGTCAGAGTGCACTGTCAACTGGTGTAAGCTCTTAGGGGCTGTTTACACTGCACAGGACAAATACCGGTCATTTATCCGACCGGTATTTGTACTGTTTCCGTGCTGTGCACATAGCCGCAGGGGACGGCTTTTCTCGGCGATTAGCGGAGAAAAGCCCTCCCCCATTCACATAGACCTGTTCTTCTGCCGGACGGAAGAATGAACATGTTCTATGTTTCTCGGGCCGCCGGCGGTCTGAAAAGCCACCGAGCGGAATACCCGTTAAGTGGGGACTTCTGCGCGGGTTTTCCATAGAGGCCCGTGTTAAATGTTTTCACCCGGTTTGCAGATGGTTTTCAAAATTGAAAACTGTCTGAAAAAACGGGTGAAGGACCTGTGCCGTGGGGACAAGGCCTTATAGTCTCTGCCTGTGAGCCTCAAAACTGAACTGTAGAGCAAGGAGGAAGCAAGTGGTTTGGACTTATGAATTCTGAAATCTTTAAAGGAGTTGTCTCATTACAAGCTTTCAGCCTACTTCAATGTTTCTGGCAGCAAAGGATTTTTGAATTGGGGGGCGTGCTTCTTGTCTGCCTCTTCTCCCTCTCCCCCCCCCCCCCTCCCCTCAGCACACAGACAGCTCTCCTTCTATACAGCAGGGGGAGGGCGAGGGGGTTTGCTGCCAGAGTTAACCCTGTGTGTGCCTGCCTTGGTCTATTGCAGGCTGCTGGATCAGCTGCACTGTCAGCTCCATGGAGACAGGAGAGGGCTGATCTAGGAGTGTGGAGAGGTCTGTGAAGCTGTGTATGCTAATAGCAGAGCAGGAGGGATGTAAGTGTTCCTATACCCCCTGCTTAGCATACAAATCTCCACGGACATCTCAAGCAACAACAACAAACCCTGTCAGAACAGGCACAGGGCAGCTGTGAAGTGAGTTACTATAATCACAATGTGTCACTAATACAGCAGAGCAGGGAGGGGTATGAACCGTTCACATGCCCCCCTGATCTGTTCTATTATTATAGTCAAAGCTCCACAGATACATCATGATTATAGTAACACACTTCACTGCTGTCAGCCTCATCTCTGCTCTCCTCAATATGTGTAGAGAGCAGGAGTGATCAGGCAGACCCAGTGTTAATCCAGCTACACAGACCCAGAAGCCCTCTCCCTCCCTTCCCTACAGAAGCATACTCTGTGGGAGGGGCTCTCTGCTCTGACCTGTATTCAGAAACAGATGAGTCATCAGCACTGACAGCCAGTGAGATAAAGATCAACAGGTCTGCTGCTATAGGGATTTCAAGAGCTGATACACTACTACTAACAGGGATAACTCAAAATCAGTAGGACATTTGTAATGAACATATATTGCAAAGCTGCTTGTTTTTTAAAGATCTTTTAATTAAAACCCAATCATTGTAGCGAGACAACCCCTTAAACATTATATGGACTGCTTGGTGCATTTACGTTGCTTACCTGGGAAGAGGTGGCACCATGATACTCTATGGGAAGCAGGCATGCCAGCTGAGGTATAGTGATGCTCCGGACAGATTTCTGCTCGAAAATCTTGCATTTTGCTATTTATATTGATGTTAGTTTGATGTATACCACCTAACTAAAAATGTAATAACATGCAAACAGATGCAATATCAAACCAGATTCCCAATGAAATATGTTCTTTCTAGGATCATATTTTTAAAGTCCATAATACAGAGCCCAAATGACGGATGTCTGTGCTCTTATACTATAGCTGCTAGAAATTACATCCTTTAACCCTTTCTTACACTAATCCATACAGTGGTTAAAATAAGTATTTGTTGCACTGGTTAGGTTTTCCACCTACAAAGAATGGAGAGGTCTGTAATTTTATCAGGTACACTTCAACTGTGAGAGACAGAATACAAAAAAAAAAAATCCAGAAAATCACATTGTATGATTTTTAAATTAATTTGCATTTTATTGCATGAAATAAGTATTAAATCACCTACCAACCAGCAAGAATTCTGTCTCTCACAGACCTGTTAGTTTTTCTTTAAGAAGCCTTTCTACTCTGCACTGATTACTTGTATTAAGTGCACCTATTTGAACTCATTACATGTATAAAAGACACCTGTCCACACACTCAATCAATCACACTCCAACCCCTCCACCATGGCTAAAACCAAAGAGCTGTCTACGAATACTAGGTACAAAACTGTAGACCTGCACAAGACTGGGCTGGGCTACAGGAAAATAGTCAAGCATCTTGATGAGAAGGCAACAACTATTGGTGCAAGAAACACAAGATGACTGTCAATCTTGCTCGGCCTGGGGCTCCATGCAAGATCTCGCTTCTTGGGGTAAGGATGTTTGAGTAAAGTCAAGAATTAGCCAAGAACTACATGGGAGGACCTGGTCAATGACCTGAATAGAGCTGGGAACACAGTCTCAAAGATTGCTGTTAATAACACACTACGCCGTCATGGATTAAAATCCTGCAGGGAAAGCAGGGTCCTCCTGCTCACACCAGCACATTTCCAGGCCCATTTGAATTTCAGCAATGATCATCTGAATGATCAAGAGGAGGTATGGGAGATGGTCATGTGGTCAGATGAGATCACAATAGAACTTTTTTGGTATTAACTCCACTCACCGTCTTTGGAGGAAGAAGAATGATCAGTACAATCCCAAAGAACACCATCCCAACCATGAAGCTTGGGGTGGAAGCATCATACTTTGGGGGTGCTTTTCTGCAAAGGAGACAGGAAGACTGCACTGTACTGAAGGGAGAATGGATTGGTTCATGTATCGTTATATTTCAGCCAACAGCCTCCTTTCCTCAGTAAGAGCATTGAAGATGGGTCGTGGCTGGGTCTTCCAGCAGGACAATGACCCCAAACACACAGCCAGGGCAACTAAGGAGTGGCTCCGTAAGATGCATTTCAAGGTCCTGGAGTGGCCTGGGTAGTCTCCAGACCTGAACCTAATCTAAAATCTTTGGAGGGAGCTGAAGCTCAATGTAGCCCAGCAACAGCTCTGAAACCTAGAAGATCTGAAGAAGATAAAAAATCCAGACGGCCAAAATCCTTGCTGCAGTGTGTGCAAAGTTGGTCAAGAACTACAGGAAACGTCTGACCTCTGTAGCTGCAGAAACAAAGGTTTCTGTACCAAATATTAAGTTCTGTTTTTCTATTACAGTATATCAAATATTTATTTGATGCAATAAAATGCAAATCAATTATTTAAAAATTATGCATTGTGATTTTCGGGATTTTTTTTTTAGATTCTGTCTCACAGCTGTACCTACGATAAAAATTACAGACCTCTCCATTCCTTGCAGGTGGGAAAACTTGCAAACTCACCAGTGTATAAAATACACTGGTGAGGCCCTGTTCACTATTAGTGCTTAAAGGTATGTGGCAGTGATTGCGTGGAGCGCTAAAACATTGTTGATAAATGTATAAAAAAGTTACGGCTGTCAGAGTGTAGGACGACAAAAACGATAACTTTTTTGTTCATTAAAGGCAAAAATGGCTTGGTCATTAAATGGTTATAACCATTTATCGAGTTCACGAGGCTATCTGCACAATTAAAAATTAGCTGATACAATAAATAAATATCAAATTCATATAAATTCACATACAGTTCCTGAGCCACTAATTAGTAAAGAAAAGTTATATCTAATAGTAATGTGTAAGATCTTTGAACTCCAGGTTGTCACTACTGTAGAATATACATCCAGTACATTTCGCAATTAAGGATTTTTCTCCTATAACCACCCTCTAAATACTTTCTCAATATTTTGGAAAGAAAAATGAGAGGTTGTTTAATGCAGATTTTTAAGGATCCTAGGATTTAAGGATTTAGCATCAAGCCAAATACAGTTGAAACCAGAAGTTTACATACACTATATAAAAAGACACATATGAATTTTTTCTCGCTGTCTGACATGAAATCAGAATAAACTCGTTTTAGGTCAATTAGAATTACCAAAATTATTTGTTTGCCAAAATAATGAGAGTTTTTTTTTTTTAAGGCATTTTTATTACTTTCTGCAAAGTCAAAAGTTTACATACACTAGGATTACTCTGCCTTTAAATAATTTGGGGCAGTCCATATAATGATGTCATGTCTTTAGAAGCTTCTGATTTGTTGGCAACATCTGAGTTAATTAGAGACACACCTGTGGATGTATTTTAAAGCACACCAGAAACACACTGCTTCGGTGTATAATATCATGGGAAAGCTAAAGAAATCAGCCAAGATATCAGAAAGAGAATTGTGGACTTGCACAAGTCTGGATCATCCTTGGGTGCAATTTCCAGATACCTGAAGGTGCCTCGCTCTTATGTACAAACAATTACACACAAGTACAAACAAGATGGGAATGTCCAGCCATCATACTGCTCAGGAAGGAGACGGGTTTGTGTCTCAGGGATGAACATGCTTTAGTCCGACATGTACATATCAACCCAAGAACAAAAGCAAAAGACCTTGTGAAGATGCTGGCGGAAGCTGGTAAGATTGTGCCATTATCCACAGTGAAATGAGTACTGCATCAACATGGGCTGAAAGGCCACTCTGTCGGGAAGAAGCTATTACTCCAAAAGAAACATATAAAAAACAGATTAATGTTTGCAAATGCACACAGGAACAAAGACCTACATTTTTGAAGACGTGTCCTGTGGTCTGATGAAACAAAAATTGAACTGTTTGGTCATAATTAGTGTTGAGCGATTTTTATCGACAAAGTTGAAATCGGCAAGGTTTTTATGGTGATCGAAATTTCCAGATCATGCGATAATTAAGGTTAAAATCTGAGCATCATCTATTAAGATCACGCCTTTTTCGGCGCTTCCTGTAATTTTGGCGGCCAGCAAATCAGATTACAGAATAGAGCAGGGTGAGATGTGTGTGCGACGTCATGACTGGGATGTGTATGGTTGCGATTGGCTGGAAAAATCACATGACCTCGTTTTACATAGAACAGCGTTTCCTGTTTCAGCCTCAGTGTCTCTCAGCGTCTCATGGGAAAGGACCTGCGCTCTGCCTGTGGCCAAACAGCTCAGCGAAATTAGTCTATTTCTGCACAGAGAAACCTCTACTATTAGCTGTGATCCTTCCAATTTAGTTAGATTAGAGATTTGAAGATTTTATGTAGTTAGCTAGAGAATTTTAAAGCAGCATCTACCGCTGTAAATTCACGGCGGTGGGAGCGGGGGAGGGGGGGGGCCCGCGGGTGAACACAGACAAGCTCTATCTATAAAGAACACTGGATAAAGTTCACCAAGACTTAGTGTAGACATTGTAGTGGAATATCTTTATTATTAACAGTTTGCTATTGAAATATTTCCTGGATATTGGGCAGCCTGAACTTATATTGGATACACATCATTTCTAGTAACTGCAGGTCTCTTTGTTAGCTGCAAAACTCCACTTTTATTATCAGTATACATTTCAGATAGGTGTTCATTTTCAATTTTACCCATTACACCTGTGACTGTTGATATATCCACCTTGCAGTTAAATTACAATACAGCAATCTTGTAGTCAGCACAGGTTGTTTGTTGCCAAAAATACCGTGTATCGTACGAAAACATCACAGTTACGTGTTTTTTGACTTTTGCGCACCCAGCATTGTTCATTGACGCAGCATCTACGTAAATCTTAAAACAGCAATTCTATATTCACCACAGGTGAATTGAAAGGTGCAAAAAATACTGTTTTTTGGACTTTTGCCCAGTCCAGATTTGTTGATAGACACCTTGCAGTTAAATTTGAATCCAGCAATTTTGTTTTGATTAGAGGGATTTGAGAATAGCTGTGATTTGCCGTCTTTTAATAAGAGACTTTCCAAAACTATTCCATACCTTCTCAAATTTTTATATTTCTGAACATGGAGCGAAATGCAGGTGGTAAGCGAGCAAAGAGGGGGGTAGCACATGGAGGTAGAGGTACGAGAGAAGGTGCTCCTTCCAGTGCTGGCGACAACACGCATGCCAGCGGATCGTCAGTTGCAGGACTGTCAGGCCTGTCATCGCTGGGTCAGGGCCCTGTGAATCTAAGTAACGAACATCGTCGCCAATCTGTCCTTCAGTGGTTAATGCAACCTGCATCTAGCAGTCTTACCTCCTCGTCCTCGCAGTCACGGCCACAAATGTCGTCATCAGCATCCGTCCAACATGAAGCAGCCCAAATGTCAACTCGTGTACCCACCACTGTGGATAATCCATTGTCTGAAGACCTCTTTGATGACAAAATGCGGTTGGGGTCAGAAGGCATGTTAAAAGATCAAGAGGATGATTTAGTCTGCTCTGACGCCCAGTTACTGATGCCATCAGAGGAGGTGAAGGAAGCCGGTCAATCGGCAAAAATCCCGGGCGGTCGGCAACGCCTTGCAGTGCCCCTTGCTTGTAGCCCGCAGCTTCTGGATGCAGAAAGTCAGGACGACCAAGTCACCTGTGTTGATGATGATGATGACGACATTGCGGATCCATCCTGGTCTTTTCCGCAGAATTTGCTTGCGAGCGCTTCATCAGTGGACGAGGAGGAAGACGATGGGGTAGTTTCAATCCGGGTCCCGCCACAAAAAGGGAGAGGGCGGTCCGCTGATATGATTCAGCCAGCCACGGTCAGCGCAAACTCCTCGCTTATCGCCGTCAAAAAGGTCCAGGACCTCTCAAGCCTGGGCCTTCTTTGGCAAGCCCTGATTCACCAGCGATTTTCATATGCCGCCTTTGCCGTAAACGCATAAGTGAGGCAAGAACCTTAAGTGGTTAACCACCACCAACATGTCTAGCCCCATGCAGCGATGCATGAGTTGAAATGGGGGAACACTTGGCCAAAAAAGGCCAGACCGACGCCGGCCTCCAACCACTGTCACATTCTCTGTCTCCGCCCCTCCCCCTCCACCACCAAGCGTTCCTCAGTTTGCCCATGTCTCTGAGTCATGATCTGGGATCAGCCTCCGCTTCAGCCCCAAACCGTCGCCCGAGTACCCCCCAGCACCACCAGGACCCATCCTACCCTTCTCCTTCCGCCAGTTTGACGACCTGCACCCCGTACAGGGGCCAGTCTAGAAGCCAGCCTTCTGTTTTCCCAGGTTTGGGAGCAGAAGAAACACTTTAACCCAAACCATCCCAAAGCCAAAAATGAATGTCGGCATTGCCAGGTTTTGGCCTTGGAAATGTTGCCTTTCCGTTGGTGGACACAGATGGGTTCCGCCACGTCATGGCCCTCGCCTGCCCCCAATACCAGATGCCGAGCAGGCATTTCTTAGCTAGAAAAGCCCTTCCCTGCCCTGGCCAGCCACGTGTCATCAAAAATTTCAAGCGGTTGTCTGCATCTGTGTCCGGAAAAGTCCATCTCACCACCGACACATGGACTAGTAAGCACGGCCAAGGCCGCTATATCTCTGTGTGAGCTGGGTGGATGTCTCTGGGGGTGACGGTGGCTCTCAGGCTCGGCGGACACTCTTCAAAACCGCAGGGATGGTGCAGGGTTCTTTCCCCCAAGGTCCTCTGGTGGCATCACGTGCCCAGAGAAACCAGGCCGTGTTGAAAATTAATCTGCCTTGGAGACCGTCCACACACAGGTCAGGAGCTGTGGACGGCTCTAAGCAACGAGACCGAGCGCTGGCTGGGTGCAAGAACCTTGTGCCAGGCAAGGTGGTGTGCGATAAGGGGGCGAAAATCTGCTGGCCCCCCCTTAAGATCGGTAGGCTGGAGCACATCCCTTGCCTGGCACATGTCATAAAACCCTTGTCGTCCAGAAATTTCTAAAGAGCTACCCGGTCTGGACTGCCTGCTGAGGAAGGCTCAAGGTCTGAGTTCGCACTTCCGCCGTTCGCACTCTGCTTCGTCCCAGCTGGCTGCGTTGCAGCGTCAGCTCGGCCCCCCGTTCAAACCGTCTCATTTTTGACGTGGCAACACGCTGGAATTCCATCCCCAAACATGCCCAGCGATTGTGGCAGCAGCTCAATGCCATTACGCAGTACGAAGTGACACATGGCCTGACAAGCAGCGGTGCGGACCTCGGGGTGTTGAGCCCCCGAGGTGGAGGCAGGTGAAAGGCTCTGCACCATCCTTGCCAGTTTTGAGAAGAAGCCACCAAAATGGACAGTGCGGACAATGCCCTTGTCAGCATGAGCATTGTGGTGATCTTAGTTCTGGAATGATCCGTTGGACACTCTGAAACAACAGGTCCCGCCAGCGACGGAGGAGGGACGGACACAGATGCGGACACGGACCCTTTCTCTCCGTCAAATCCACAAGGCCCAACAGTTTCACAATTCATCGGTCTTCATTAGGCAGTGGTTCGGGGTCCAGAGCTAGTGCAAGGTGGCGCATCAGCTCTCAGGGTGCATCATCTCAGGCAAGTCAGGGCTGTGTTGAAGCTGTGCCGGAGGCAGCGGAGGAGGAGAAGGAGGTATTCCTAGACACCGATGTTACCGACGTCCCTGCCTTGGAAAGAGGTTGGCGCGAATTTGAGGCGGAGGAGGAAGATGAGGGAAGATCAGTTTGCTAGTGCCCTCGACCCAGAGGCTTGGGAAATCAAGGCTCCATCTCTCAACATGAGTGCTTGGATGCTCCATTCCTCCAACATGATCCTCGCTTTACGGCCATCAAAAAAGAACAACAGTTACTGGGTGGCCACCCCTTCTGGATCCCGGTACAAAACAAAGATCAGCACTTTCCTTCCACCCACCCAAATAGAGAGTAAAATGCAGGAAATGGAGACCTTGCTGATTGATCAACTGGAGACATCTGTTGCGTCTGCTTCACGTTCCCCAAATGTCACGGTTTAACAACATCAGCGACGTGACAGCAGTAGAGTGCCAAGTAGGGCGTAGCGGCAGCAGCGGGCAAGGTGGCGGAAGCCTAATGGGTGACCTCTAGCAATCTTTTTTTACCACCTCACCAAGCATGCAATGCAGGGCACACATCCCAAACCACAGAGTCAGCTTAAGATCATGGTGCACAACTATCTGCGTCTCAACACCGATGTTTTTGCATGTGTTCCGGACCCCAAAAGACTTCTGTGTATCCAAAATGGAAAGAATGGCCCGAGCTGGCTCGTCACGCCATAGAGGTGTTGTCCTGCCCCGCAGGCCCGCGTCATATCTGAGGGGGACCTTCAGCACAGCTGGAGGTGTCATTACAGACAAACGCATCTGGCTTTCCACAGATGATGTGGATGTTTGACTTTCATCAAGATGAATCAGGCATGGATCTCTGATGTTGTGGCCCCAATTGCCGAGGTCACCGATTAGTTGCCGGTCTACTTCACATTCCTTTTCAAACAGAAATGGTCCTCTTGAAAACTTTTTTTTAAAATGATAATTTCTTACTGCAATTTTTATTCTCTTTTCCTCTTTTATTCTCTTTTGCTGTGAGGAGACTGTAAAAGACAGCAAGGTTTCATGACAACACCATATTCCATTTACTCCCTTTATCTTAAGAAGTTTTCGCATTGTCAATGGTTTTGAGGTCATATTGCTGTGAGATAAGCTATAATTTTGGTCCTTTGGAAACAGAAATGTGGCTTCTAAGTGGCATTTCTCCCTCACAATTTTTAAACAGTGGCTGAGAAGTCATTTTTATAATTTTTTGGGTCATGCTGCTTTGAAATGCAGCAAAAACTACAGGTCCTATTTATAAAAAAAATGTTGTTTTAACAGACATTTGTTCTTCACAATTGTCAAGAGTGGCTCAAGGGTGTTGGGGGCTGTCAGAAACAGGAATAGGTGGACACTGTTTTAAAGGACACATATTGCAAAATGACTTGTTTTTTCAAGATCTTTAACATTTGCTATCAATCCCTGTATTGAGACAACCCATTTTAAAACAATGAAAAAAAGAGAAACAAAGAAAATGGTGGGATTCCATCCTATTTTAAAAAAAGTGTTTTCTAGAATTAAAGTACTAAAAAATCTTGCATGTACAAAATAGCTGGTAAAAAAAATTCCCCTGAATTGTACAAGGGAGGTACAGGAAAACTTGACCAGATGTAGGTTATTCAGAGGACATGGAGTATGGAGCACGGACAGAGAACAAAGTACAGAGACCATTTCCTCCAGCACGTTGAGTAAAATGAGAAAAAAAAATGCAATAAAAAGGGCACCTGGGTGTAAAAGGAGCGTTAACCACCAGTATTTCCAAGTGAAGCTCAATTGGTCCGCATCACTACGGGAGGGGCAGCGCTACCCAGGTCTTGACTGTGTACTGGGAAGGTGGAGTTCTCACACTTCCGCTTTCCCCACTCTGCTTCAGTTTTTTTTGCTGCGTCATCAGGGCAATTTAACCTGCGTTGGTTAATAGATGACGGACGCCAGCCTGGGGGTCTCACCGCACCACTGTAACTCTGGCCCCGGGTCATGCTGTGGCACAGTACAGTTCTAGTCAATGTCCAGTTTTAACTAAAATGGTGGTTGAAAGACTCCTTTGCGGCACTTTTTAAATGTGGGGGTCATGCAGGTTTGGGGCTCATGCTGCGTTCCGGACAGGGGTATTCAATGTCCAGTTAAGTAACTGATGGTTCAATACATATTGCATTCTGCCACTTTTTAATTTGTGGGTGATGCAGGTTTAAGGGTGAGGCTGTGGTACAAGACAGGGATAGTGAATGGTCTGTGACTTTTTTTCTGTGACTTTTATAACCTAAGCGTGTTGCCTAAGATGTAGCACGTATCCATTTGACTGTTGTGGATGTTAATTTCAGCTTTCTCCAGCCTTGTTTGGGTGTAATAATGAAGGTGTTGTTGCTCTCCCATAGACTTTAATGGTAATCGCTCATAATCGATGCTCACTATCAAAAAACCTTATCGATAGCGGCCGACTATCGCTCGATCTCGATAGCCAACGCAATCGCTCAACACTAGTCATAATGACCTTTGAAAAATGGAAAAGTTTGGAAGCCTGAGAACACCATCCCAACAGTGAAACACGGGGTGGCAGCATCAAGTTGTAAGGTTGTTTTGCTGCAGGAGGGACTGGTGCGCTTCACAAAATAGATGGCATCATGGGGAAGGAAGATTATATATTACAGAAGCAACATCTCAAGACATCAGCCAGGAAGTTGATTGGAAGTGGGTCTTCCAAATGGACAATGATTAAGCATACTGCCAAACTAGTTACAAAGGGGCTAAAGGATAACCAAGTCAATGTTTTGGAGTGGCCACCACAAAACCCTGATCTCACTCCTATTGAAAATTTATGGGCTAAGCTGAAAAGGCAGGTGTGAGCAAGACGACCTAGAAACATGCCTAAGTTACACCAGTTCTGTCAGGAGGAATGGGCCAACTATTGTGAGAAGCTTGTGGAAGGATATCCAGAACATTTGACCCAAGTCATACAGTTTAAGCGCAATAGTACCAAATACTAATGAAATGTATGTAAACTTTTGGCTTTGCAGAAAGCAAAAAAAAATGCCTTCAGAAATGTGTGTTTTTTTTGTGCTATATGTTGCATTTGGCATATATTGCTTTTAACTCATATAGGGAGGAGTGGATGCCTGCATTTTGGTTTTTTGCACCCCGCCCACCTCCACAGGTTGCTAGATCAGTGCAGTATGCTTATAAAGCTGGTGCCTTTTTTCTCTCTGGATTATGGAGGTCTGTGGACCCAAATGAGAAGTCTGAATTGGACTCAAATGAGAGGTAAAAATAGAGTAGGACCACCTGCATTGAGGTCCTGTTGATAGTCAGGGTGGCTTAAACAGTTTTGATCAAAACATGTGAACTAAGAACCTCAAATTTTTTTTCATGTACGACAGTTCTGGCTCGGGTATATCACTTTGAAAGTGGTATACCTGTTCCAGCAGTAATGTGCCTAGAAATGACGTAGCGAAGCTATAAATCTATAGCTTCGCTACAGTTCCAGTACACCCCGCCGCGGGCGCTATGTAATGCACCCGATAATGGCGTGCGGCACATTTAAAAATGGGGCTGTATCTGTTATCGGGCTGAAAAGACACCAGATATCTGGCGCAGCCCTGTTCAAACATGCCACCCTTTATCTCTATCTTATTATTCATTTTCTCCTCCCTATATAAACTTACTGGTAAAATAGAACCAAGGGTTTGTGCCTATTTAAAGACAAACTTCACACCAGTTGTAATTACCTTTCTGTAATTTTATCCTGTCCCAAAAGGGAAGATATGTCTGTATTATGGTGGTTTGACACACAGCTTTTTTGGGAGGGTGGGCCTCTAAAATAAACTCCACTGGTGGGCCCACCCTACAGCTCAGCTGGTGGGGCCCCTGGAATCCTCAATATATGTAAGGTTGCCGTATATCAATACTTGTATGCTTTAAATCATTTTAAATGCATTTAATACCATTAACACAAACATGAATTGTACAGCATTCACTTTTCTTCAATTTGTGTAAGAGTAATTCTTTAGGTGAAATATTTAAGTCCAACCTTAATGTCTTTGTCGGCTGTCAGTAGCCTGAAGTGTGCTGCAGCTCCGAGCGTGCGATCTCCATTGCGCTCCTGCTCGTTTTGATATACGGCAACCTTACATATATTGAGGAATGATTAAGGGATAAGGGAAAATCCTACATGTTGCCGCAACACGAGTAACCGGTAATGTGATTAAATTCAAAGAAAGAAGGTGGACAGCTGAGAGTGAGTTACTACTTGTACATGAAAAAACTTTGAGATTCTTAGTTCACATGTTTTTGATCAAAAAATGTTTAAGCCACCCACGAAGTTACAACGTGATCTCAGATCGGGTGGTCCTACGCTATCTTTACCTCTCAAACCCTGGTCATTTCGTGTAGAAAAAAAGTAAATAAAAAGTGCCGATAAAAACTACACTTAAGCTCACAAAAAATGCACTTCACTACTTCACCCAGGTCCATAGGTAGAAAAACAAAAAAGTTACTGGTTGCAGAAAATGCGGTGCAGTGTAAATTTAAAAAAAAGAGAATCTTTTCTAAAGTACTTTAAAATAGCGAATCCTACATATTTGGTATCATCAGAATTGTGCCGACCTGCAGAATACAGATAACACATAGTGCGACATGTATGAACGGGGCTGCACCAGAATTCTGGCCTCAAAAAGCTGTAGTAGACCAGTTCTATAGATGTATGAACAGACGTACTCCAAACTGAACTTTTTAGCACGCCAAAGTTTTGGGGCGTTCTGGAGGCATCGCAACACATTTGTAGAAGTAGATACAGTTATGATTCTTTGATGCTAAAACTGGTGCAGAACAGTTAAAACAACCAGACCAAGTTTAAAGGTGGTCTACCTGAGCCAGACTTGTCGTATTGGCATTAGACTGCGCTTGTATGTATGAACTGCAGAAGAACAGGTTCATACATTCTGGCGCAGTCTATACTACCTTAAAGCGATTTAGAACTGGTCTATCAGCGCCAGAATTCATACATGTCGCCCATAATTTCTATCAAAGAGTGAACGTCATAAAAACAAAACACCGTATAACTGGTACAAGTATATTTTTTCATATTTCACCCCACTTAGAATTTTTTGGGGATTTCCTAAATTATATGATACAGTCAATGGAAATATTACAAAGTCTAATTGTCCCACAAAAAATAAGTCCTCATATGTCTGTATAGATTGAAAAATAAAAAAACTTATGGCTCTTGAAAGGCGGTGAGGAAAAAAACGAACGCTAAGTGGTAATTGTAAGTAGTTATCTAAACTAATGAACCAAAAATGCCACAAAAGCGGACCGAGTTCACACAGTGTGTTGGATCGGTTTTTGGATGCGTGTTTGGGTCCGTGTTTCGAACCCTAAATTGACCCAAACACGCATCTAACAATGTGTAGTGTGATTACTTTGCTTTCAGTGTAAAACACGCAGTGGCGTTCTGACAAGTAATCGCCGATGCGTGTTTACATGTGTCTTTCTGATGCGTCTTTCGGATCCGTTCAAAGAATTGTCATGTCAATTCCTTTTTCGTTTGAAGCAGCAGGAGCCCTATTATAATCTATAGGGTGTGATCCTGTGTTTTGGATGTGATTTATGCAGCGCTTTAGGATTCGTTTTTTAGATCCAAAACCGATCCAAGAACGGATCCAGCACACCATGAGAAAGCACCCTAAGGGTATGTTCACAGGGCTTATTTTGGAGCGCATTTCGCGGTGTACTGCGCTTAATACGTGGGGAAATGTGCCACATAATTACGGTAATCCATAGCTCTCATAGAGAACTATGGGTTATGCCTCCTCTCCCCGCACGTACAATACGATCATATTGTACGAGCGGGGAGATAAGTGACATGTAATTTATTCGTGGCCCCCCCGCGCCTCAGGAGTACGCGCTGATCATCGTAAGCTCCCGAAACACATAATATACTGCGGCGTGTACTGTACACACCGCAGTTCATCGTGTGCACATACCCTAAGGGTGCGTTCCCACTGCACAGGACAAATACCGGTAAGGTTTGCTGGCCGGTAGTAGTCCTGTTTTGCGGCCGTCCCCACGGCCGCGCGGAGGGGGGGGGGCAGCTTTTCTCCGGTAAGAGCGGAGAAAAGCCCTCGCCCTTCACATTCATTAGCACATATTCTGTCTGAAAACTGGACGGAAGAATGTACATGTTGAATGTTTTGCGGCCGGACCGCGGGCGGAAAAACCGCCTGATTGGGAAAACCTGTGCAGTGGGGACTGTTGCACGGGTTTTCCATAGAGGACAATTGTGCTAATTTTCGGCGGTCTGAAAAACCGGTGGAAAACCCTTGCCATGGGGACATGCCCTAAGCATTTCTTGAAGCCCTCGCCTGTTCCTGCTGTGATCAGCTTCTGTTGCAGCTTTTCACAGATCCGCAATTCGTATGGTAAAGGTTTGTTGCCTCTGGAGCTTTTCTCCAGACCGAGACAGTGCTCATTTCTCTTTTGAGGGGGATTTACATAGAACAGCTTTTCACCACATTTTCTGTAGGAGCAATTTATGTGCTTACATAAGTTAATCATGGCTCACCTTAGATACTGTACACTCACCGGCCACTTTATTAGGTACACCATGCTAGTAACGGGTTGGACCCCTTTTGCCTTCAGAACTGCCTCAATTCTTCGTGGCATAGATTCCACAAGGTGTTGCAACGATGCTCAATTGGTACCAAGGGGCCCAAAGAGTGCCAAGAAAATATTCCCCACACCATGACACCACCACCACCAGCCTGAACCGTTGATACAAGGCAGGATGGATCCATGCTTTCATGTTGTTGACGCCAAATTCTGACCCTACCATCCGAATGTCGCAGCAGAAATCGAGACTCATCAGACCAGGCAACGTTTTTCCAATCTTCTACTGTCCAATTTCAATGAGCTTGGGCAAATTGGAGCCTCAGTTTCCTGTTATTAGCTGAAAGGAGTGGCACCCGGTGTGGTCTTCTGCTGCTGTAGCCCATCTGCCTCAAAGTTCGCAGTACTATGCGTTCAGAGATGCTCTTCTGCCTACCTTGGTTCTAACGGATGGCAATTTGAGTCACTGTTGCCGTTCTATCAGCTCGAACCAGTCTGCCCATTCTCCTTTGACCTCTGGCATCAACAAGGCATTTCCGCCCACAGGACTGCCGTTCACTGGATGTTTTTTCTTTTTGGACCATTCTCTGTAAACCCTAGAGATGGTTGTGCTTTTGAAAATCCCAGGAGATCAGCAGTTTCTGAAATACTCAGACCAGCCTTCTGGCACCAACAACCATGCCACGTTCAAAGGCACTCAAATCACCTTTCTTCCCCATACTGATGCTCGGTTTGAACTGCAGGAGATTGTCTTGACCATGTCTACATGCCTACATGCACTGAGTTGCCGCCATGTGATTGGCTGATTAGAAATTAAGTGTTAACGAGCAGTTGGACAGGTGTACCTAATAAAGTGGCCGGTGAGTGTATGTCTTCTCAAGACGAAATATGTTTCATTCTTTTAACATTTCCTCATAACTAAGATTCTTCATGCACCTTATTATTTTATTTGCTTGTCTTTATACTTTCTCTAACTCCAGGGCATAAAGGAAGAGACATGAAGAATAGAATTGTCTACAGGTTTCTTTCTAGAAAGTTCTGACCTCTGTATCAATAGCTGTTATGGTTGTATCTGAAACTGGAATTTTCTTCTAAGCATATAGCTGGCACAATGATACCACAGCACAGAAAGTTATCTTAACTTTTTCCATGGCTTTAGTTGTGAGATAGGAGCAGATAACACAAAGAGCTGTGATATCACCGTTAAGTTAAAGTCTGTACATCTGCATCCATAGTTGGCTGTTCACTTAAGATTCATTTCATTATGGATGTACCAATGTATTAAATTCCCATTTAAAGCCATGATAAACAAATAAAAAATCTTGTATATAATGGCCAAACTATTTTATGGATGGAAAAAAATGCGTTAGCAGGAGACCGCACATTTTTCTTTCTATTTATACAGATATAAACTATAGTACAGTATTAACCAGTGTGTGAAAAAAAAATCTGTTTTCAATTAAAAAAGCTGTCTAAAATTCTGTGACCCTTTTAATTCAGCACTGTAGCTGGATATAAAGGACCTACCCAGACTGAACTTTGGCTCTGCACGAAATGTCTAGTGTGAACAGGAACTTAGAGTGATGTGTCCCAATACGAATGCTCCATAGTTTTGGTGTATTTTGTGCCAAAAAAACTTAACGCCATATTCTCGATTATAAATGAAATGTAATACACCAAAACCAAGTGCATTATATGCCAGACACGACAAATTGTAATGCGCCTTAAAAGGCTCATTAACTATAGTAGCAATGACACGCTGTGCGTCTCCATAACACACTGCGCAAGGGGCCTTTTCAGGCGCATTAAGCTTACTCTGCAAGGTATACCAGCCCCCAGATTTATTAAAGGATCGTACTTTCAGGTGCAGGTAACACTGATTACCTACGCTTAAAAACTGCCGCGGAGATGTCGCCCTTAATGTTTAGTAATGCCCCATCCAAAAAGAAAAAAAGATTACAACACACAGAACATAAAGCCAGCAGCATAATCAGGTTAAACAACATTAATATCCTCCTGTACTGGAACAGGAGGAAATATTCAGCAAGATAATTACAACTGGTATGAGGTTTGTCACTAAAGGCACAAATTATTGGCTCTATTTTACCAGCAAGTTTATATAGGGAAGAGAAGAAGAATAATAAGCTAAATACAATTGGAATTGCAATTGTGATTGGGTTGCATGCAGAGTATGTAGCTGTATCTTATACATGCTACAGGATCTTAAAAATCTACATTCACTAAAGCATTTTCAATTCCATATCTGGTTATGTATTTTCTTGACCTCACGCCACAGGAAGTTAACTTAAAGGTGTTCTGTCTCTCTAAGATTTTCATGCCTTCTGACCCAGCCTCAGGATGGGGTTGGAGCAGAGTCAGTCAGACTCTTGTACCTGTCTGCGTCTTTAGGGGTGTCCACATGGCGTATTTTGGGCATAATTTTGGTGAAATACGTGCTGAAGTATGCCTAACAATGCACACTACACTTCTCATAGAGCACAAAGTAAAATACACACCATCAGTCACAGTGTATTTTACGCTCATAATTTTATTGGCATCTGAAAATAATTGACATGTCAATTCTTTCAGGCGTATACATGCCGTAAAAGTCAAGTGTAGGAGGCAGAAATCTGCCTTGGGCTGTTGCACTTCGCTTGTGTTGTTGAAAGTAGACGCAATACGCTATGGTTTTGAGAGTACTTTCTGGTGTTTTTTTTTTTTACTTTAGCCTATTTCTCAGTCATTCTTCTGCTCCTCAACTTGGTTACTATGAATTCTCCTGGTATTTGGCCCCCTCTTTTCTGACCACATTTGTATGTTTTTGTTTTTTTGTCCTGTGTCCTCTCTTAGTTCGTCCAGTTTGTCTTCCCCATTCACGTTTGTCTTCCTACACCTGGATCTCTAGCAGCCAAGCCAATTCTGCTTTGTGGCAGGTTCTGGTAAAAACCTAAAGGGTATTTTTCACGTGGCGTCTTGATGCAAGACGGCTTGTGTTTAGAAAAACGTGCTGATGAGTGCATTCTTCTAAAGCACAGGGAGGGACGCCCCCCAGCTAGCCCCATTCACTTTCATTATCCCTGCCTCCGGACATGTCACATCTTTCAACTGGCGTTCAATACGTAGCAGGGAAGACAGCAGGTAATAATAGCTGTCTATGAGAGCTATGATTACTGTAATTACAGGATGTACTTCGGGGCGTAATTGCACTGCAATGAAAGATGTCCTGAAGGATGCCTTGTGAACATGGCCAAAGGGAGCCTTAGGGCATGTCCCCACTGCACGGGTTTTCGGACGGTTTTTCAGGTGGGTTGCGGTTTTGCAGATTGCCTGAAAAACCGTCCGAAAATGAGCAGAACGGGACGCTATGGAAAACCAGTGCAGCAGTCCCCACTGCACAGGTTTTCCGTCCGGCGCCGCCCAAGAGACGTTGAGCATGCACATTCTTCCCTCCGGTTTTCGGACGGAATATGTGCATCTCAATGTGCAGGGGGAGGGCTCATCGCAGAGAAAAGCCTTCACCCCCCCCCTCGGTCGTGGGGACGGACGCAAAACAGTGCAGGTACCGGTCGCATAAACCGACTGGTGTTTGTCACTTGCCGTGTAAACGGGCCCTTAGACTCGGTCTCCCAGAAGGTGTCTGATTGCAGCCAGCAGTTTTGAGTGGGATCGGTTTGTTCTGCCTTCTCCTTGTCTGTTTGGGGAATTGCTTGCCAGGCAATTCCTCTCAGGGGTATTGCTTCTCGGCAATTTTATAACATGAACAGCTTGTGAGTGATGATATCGGGAGTGGCATGTCACTCCTGCTGTTCTCAGCAAGAGGATGTAAATAGTGGGGACATCGGCAGCAGCACCATCGATGAGTTTAAAGGTGAGAATGTATTTTACTTATATAGATAATACATTACTCATACAACCCCTTTACAGAGTTATCCCATCTAGCTGTTTTTACTCTTTATCACCTCTTCAGGCTCCCACTACCTGTGCAGACTGTGGAAGGGTCTACAACAGTGATTGACATTTCAGCTCTGCCAGCTCCTAGTTTTAGCTGGGCCTGTTACAGGGCATTACTGATGAAGGGTTGTAAAAAACAATGACACTATATAAGCCGGATGTCTGGATGTATATATGAGCTAGCAGAGTTGTATTTGTCATGAGAGGTGATTTCTAGTGACAGAGAAAACCTACATTCTAAGAAACACTGTGCTGAGCGACTGTTATCTTTGATGTAATTTCATACAGATGCTCTTTGCAGACCTGACAGGATGATACAAGGCTGCTACCTGGCAGTAACTCTAAGGCCTCGTTCGCACGGCTTATTTGTCCACGGATTGGCGCTGGATTTGCGCTGCAGTACAGCGCCAATCCGTCGGAGTAATTACGGTAATCCACTGCTCTCATAGAGAAAAATGGATTCCGTCGCTCACCCCGCTCCGAAATTCCCCACGGGGGGAGAGGGGGGGGGGGGTGGGGAGGAGAAATGACTGCACATTTTTTTCGGCACGTACGGCCGTGATAATGGACAGTCTAGGGGGCCCGGGGAGCGGCGCCTCGCGTGAAAAAAACCCGGGGAAACCCCGGCCCAAATGGTTAAAGTTGTTTAGTAAAAAGATAAGAAGAGACTGAGGAGAAAGCCCCGCTGATAAGGCACATCAGATGTCACGAGGGCTTTTAGAGCAGAGAGAGGTTGTCGGTAAGCTAGACAACATGTGTAAACAAGCAGGAGATAGTAACTGATCTAACTGTGAGTTGAAGCAAAATATAACAGTAAAATATTGGTAATAGTCTTTATTTACCTTTGCCTACATGCTTAAATCTTTTCAATGAGATTGAAATAGCCCTTTATTGCAAAATGTATTAGATATTAATTTTGCAGGCATGACAACTTGGGAGTGTGAACCCCCAAAAACTTCTTTTGTGTTACTTATAGGAATAACTTTTACTGATTTGTAACTCTAGAATTGTATGCAAATATATACATGTGTTTGGGTTTATTTAATATTTTGGTATCAGATTATTTTTTTCTAGTTGTGCAAAAAGTTGTGTGACTTGATAAAATGTTTTAACCCTATCCTATAGCGACGATATTTGTTTTGTATTTCCTCCATACCTGCCTTTATTTTTCTGTCTTCATAGACATATGAGAGCTTGTTTTTGCATGTCAAGACATACCTTTAAGTGATACCATAGACTGTACCATATAGTGTACTGGAAAACTATTATTAAATTATTTGTGGGGTGGGACATGAAAAAAAAGGTTTTTTTTTATGTAGTGCACTATTCTGTATAAATCAATGTTTTGTATTCTGCAAGTTAGTATGATTCCAGGGATATACATTTTTTTTGTGGTTTCATTCTGTTTTCAAACTAAATAATAATTTTTAGTAGACTGGATTTATGAATGTGTCAATACCAATTAGGTTTTATTTTTAAAAATTTTTTTTTTTTTTTTTTTTTACTCTTGTACTTTTAGTCCCTCTGAGATACCTGACCTCCAGGGGGCATGACTGCTTGTACACAGTTCTTTGATGGTAATATATTGCTGAACAGTGCACAGTAATGACTCTCCTATTACACCCTGTTATGTCGCTGCCGTTCTGTTTTGCCTCGAGATCTGCTCTTCTTCCCTTCCTGTTTCATCTAACAGTGGAGGCTTGCCTTGCATTCACTTGCAAATTTAAAAAAAAAAAACTGGAACACCATTTCAAGCTGAAGTTGTGACAAATGCCTACCATGGCATCAGTCACCTGTAGACTAGTATAGGATCTGTCTAACGAATACATTGTACGCTTTTTTATGACATATATGTTTAATAGATGACATTATAGCGAGTGGGTGATGAATGCCAATGTTACAGGTTTATTGGCCTTTGTCTATCGGGTCTTTTTTACAAGATGCTAAGTTTTTATATGTTTTTTATTTTTTTTTTCTTTGAAAAGGGCCTAAATTTCAACCATACTGCATAACTTAGCTACCTAAATATTCCTGCAGACAGAAAACACTGCTTTTATGGCAAAGGTATTTAAAATGGCAGGGCCTCTTTTTTCATGAAAGTGTTTAAACTTACAAATTAAAGGTCTTGTTATGTCTTAAAAGGGGTGTTATCTTTTTAAAAATTGGTTTCAGAATATGGGGACAGTAAAAACATGACAACTATGCGCAATTGTGATGTCATAGCAAGCTGTCTTGTTCTCACAGTGTTCTCTTATCTTGTGTTTTTATTTAAACTCATATCCAGTGTGGGTTAATACGCTACCTCGCTTGCCATTCATATGCTGAGAGCTCTTTACATTCTGTACAGCCCCTGGGTTCGAATTACGTGAGGCTGTGTGTTCTGTCCTCAGAGTCGAGGGGCCGTAGCATTTTCTGTTTTACACACCCTAGCAGAAACGACTGCAGCAGATTGTACAATGAGAAAACATGACAGTTTTGACCTCTGTGCGCCTAACTCTCCTGCATACACGCAGATCCCTGTGCCGTCTTAGCTTTAGAAAAGCTGTAATAACATCTCCAGCTGTGAGAGATCAGTGCTCAGATTAGATGTGAATGACAGGCCTTGTGGTTATGTATACAGGGCTTTCGTTTTTTTTTTAAAAAAAAATAAGACTGATAGGGAGAGCAGTGATCTATGTGGACTCGAGAGGGGAGGGGGGGGGGGGAAGTCTCAGGCAGCAGTGAAGGGGGATGAATGTCATCCAGCTGGGAGGGGATTGTACAGCCCCCTGCATTCACAGAGCTGGGAACGCTAATGAGAAGTGTGATCTCAGCCGAAGTAAGGACAGTGATACTTTGCCTCCTTTAAGGCTTGTCCCCAAGGCTTAAAACATGATCAGAATCCGACCGGTATTTGCCGTGTGGACACACCCTTATTGCTAAATATAATAGGACACCTTTCGAGGTCTTCTGGAGTCCTTGCCTTGACTAGTTTTTTATGGCACAAGAAAACACAATATTAGGTGAGAAGAGGTTGACAAGGTTTTAATTGTTTATATGGTTTGCTAAATTTGCCAGGTTAGATGCTGATGCAAATTCTGTTTAACTATAGTTTTTGCTTTACTTATATGAACAAGATGTTAGACTCTGTTAATGTTATGATTGTTAGGTTTCTCTAAGGGGTTCTTGTATTTTTAATAGCAAAAACAGAACAGTATCCAGCTCTAATCTTGCCATCAGCAATACCTGGTGGATATAATTATAGGTCACTCTGAAGGTCCAGGGGCGCTTGAAAAATGGGTGTCATGACTAGCACACAGTGTGGACTCCCATGATGACAGAAAATATATTGTTGTTGGAGCACATACTGGAGGTGGAAAGAGATAGTAGAAGAAGATCAAATTGCCAACCCTATTATGTTGTTGGGTTGTGCTACTCAGGAGAGAAGATCCTGATATTTGTTTTGCACTTCACTCTATTGGGTAAAAATCTCATTAGGTTTGTCAGGTTATGTTGATCTATTATGATTTGTTTTCCCAAAGAGTTTTCGAGTTCATGCTGATGAGGATGACCCGGAGAGGATACAACAGATTATTAAGAGAGCCATAGAAGATGCTGACTGGGTGATGAATAAGGCAAGTATGACAAAACAGAAGATTCATGTTTATCGACAACTAGTACTTAAAGGGAACCTGTCAGGTGGTTACGCTGCCCTATCTGAGATCAGGGTTGTGCTCATCTAGAGGAGAGAGAGAGGCTGAGCTCTGTCATATATAGGATTATATGATTTGATTCTGAATTCCTGAATATAAAGCAGTGAAACTGAAAGAGCTGCTGACCCAGCTCACATACAGTGATTGACAGGTTACTATGTTACTTAACTGATACAGGGAAGCTGTCAGTATCTACTTTGTTATGAGGGCAGAGTTCAGCTTCTCTCCCTCGATCACATCCTGCTCTCAGGGCAGCATGAACCAACTGACAGGTTCCCTTTAACTTCATTGATGGTAAGTCACTAAGTATGAACATGAACATTTGTTCAATAAAATGTCAAGAAAAGGTACATCTTTGCCCTCATGTAACAAAGTGCACTAACAGCAGCTGTGTTAATTAAAATAAAAAAGTAGCAACAAATAGATTATCAACTACTTATTAGTGATGGGCACTGTAGATCATACCTGTATAGGATATATTATTTAAGCTAGGGAAAAAGGTAAGTACAAGGTAAAAATACATTAAAGACAAGCCAGGCAGAATTATTGCACAGAAATGATTTTTTTTTTATTTCATTGTGCTCACCTGAAATGAAATTTAGGGCGCTTGTATGAATCTCGCCCAAGTCGGGTGGCGCGCACCTTTCCGCCGGTTTTTCTTCCTGGCGATATTACTGCGCTGATTTTTGTCGGCACTGGGGCGTCGCTATACATTCTGTAAAGTCCGCTCCGCGCTGCCAGTGGTGTTTGAGGCGCGCAGTGCGGGACTTAGTGCGCTGGGCAGTGCGGCGCTGCGCAAGATTCGCCGTCCTCCGAGGAGGTGGACTCGCCTACATTCGGGGTAACAAGTTCCCTGCGCCTCGCTCGTGTGTGGGTTGCAGTGCCGGGGGGACATGGGCGCAGTGCGGGGACATGGCGCGCGTGCGGGAACTGCGCTCACATGTTATTCCCGAATGCGAGACAGGCGCTGGAGGAACAGCGAGCTCTCATCAATTAAAAGATGTGCAGTTGCTTGTGGAGTATGAATAAAATAATCGCTCTTTATAAAGTGGAAAACATTCTCAGGAAAGAGTCTCAAACCTCATAAAAATAAAAAAATACATAAAAAAAAATTCACTTTTCCAAAAATCTAGAACGCCGCTATCAAGAAATTAGGATATGGAAATTGCCGGGAAATACAGTAATTCAAATTCTGAAAGCTATTTCATCATTTGGTCGGCAGAAAGAAACCGGCCTTGAATGTCAGGAATCGGAGCGATAGTGAACCATTAAAACCTATGGAGAACTATTGACCAATCTGAATCAAAGCGGAGACTGTTTCAAAATACAGTTATGAATTGCAGTAAAGAGCTCATGGTTGCGCTAGCGGTGGCTTGGCTATCTCGGCAAATCAGAATAGGAGCGCAGGGACTCCAATTATAGACCTATGGAGAAGTTAGAACCAATCAAAAAAAAAGGGCGGGACAGTTTCAAATACAGTAAAAAATGCAAAAAACCCTTTTGGTTGAGCTACGGTGTTTTGCTATCGCACCCAACAGAGGCAAGCTACTTCTCCCTTTGTAGTCTATGGAGAATGGGCAATGCAATCTGGGCCCACCCGTGCGAAATGAGTAAAATAAAAACATTTTTATTAAATGAAAAAATATCTCAAAAAAAAGACTAAAAAAACATTATAAACATAAATCAATTAAACCCCGAACAACCACCGCCCGAGACCGGGCGCTAATTGGGGAATTGCAATAGAAGAATTCCCGGGAAATACAGTAATTAAAATTCTGTAAGCTGTTCTCATTGGTGGTCGTGCAAAACCCCAAACCAAATAGAATAGTGGGCAACAAAGCCCCATTAAACATGGAGATTTTTTTGCCCCAATCAAAATAAAAGGGGACAGTTCAAAAGACAGTAAAAATACAGAAAAGACTGATTGGCTGACTAGGGGGGGTTGGCTACCCCGCCAATCAGAGCGCAGCACTTTCCCATTGTAGTCTAGAAATGGGCGCACTAAAATCTGGGCCTCCCCGCGGGGGGCATGAATATTAAAAAAAAAAATCATTTTTATTAAGTAAAACATTATCAGATAAAGAGCTCAAACCTTCTCAAAAAAAAATCGTTAAAATCTCGAAAAAACCTTTGTCGCCGAGCCCCGGCGCTACATAGTATTGCAATAAAAATTTGGGGGGAATTACAGTAATTCAAATTGTTTAAGCTTTTTCTGATTTGGCGGGTAAACCACCAATCAAAAAGGAGCGACAACCCATTAAAACCTAAAGAAAAAATTGACCCAAACAATTCAAAGGCGGGTCATTCAAAAACATAAAAAGCAAAAACGACTGATTTGGGTTGAGCGCGGGGGCTCGCCCCCTTAGCTAATCAAGGCAGCTACTTTTCCCCAAGTTCTATGGGGGAAAAAAAAATTCCAGCACTCTGTGATTGGCTGTTAAAAAAGGCGCGGTTATTTTGGGCCAATGGAAGGGGCGACGCCCTATGGGTTTTCAAATGCAATTGAAATAAAATGTACAGGGCCAAATAAAATAATAAGATACAGAAGTTGTCCCGATTTGTATATAAAACGAATAAAATAGGGGGGTAAAGAAAAAAAATTTTAAATCAATAAAATCATGTTTTTTTCTTTATTTTTGTTGAAACCCAAATTTTGATCCTTATAACAAAAATAAAAAAATTTAAACAGATTTTATTGTGTAATATTTTTTTCAAAAAAAACTCAAAAAAAAGAAAATCTTTTCCCCATGGGCCCGGATCCCCCCGCAATACGGCTTTAAAAAGGGGCGGGGTGGGGGGCGCGGGGGGGGAGACCCCCGGGCCCCCAAAGACAATCATTCCCTATAATGGGTGTAACAAAGGTTAACCCTATAAAATTTTGATACAAGTGTTATGTTCCTTTTTTTTGTACCCTTTGTAAAAAAATGATCATGCTTTGGTCGTACGATTTTTGCGCATTTCATATTTTTTTTTTTAAAAAAATACGTTTTTTTTACAGATTTTTGGCATCAAATCATTTTTTTTTTTTTTTTTTTGATGCTGAAATCCTTTTCTAAACAATTTTTTGGCGCTAAAAAATTATCACTACTGACGTGAAATAATTTTTTTTTTTCGGATTTTGGCGTAAGAATCGTTTTTTTCTTTTTCCCACAAAAAATAATTTTTTTCAGTTTTTTGCTGCTATAATTTTGGGTCTGGAGCCAAAAAATATTTTTTTTTTACGGATTTTGGCGCAAGAATCCGTTTTTTTTTTTTTTTGGCACTAAAATAATTTTTACAGATTTTGGTGTTAATAACGTTTTCTCTTCTACCCCAAAAATACTTTTTTTTAATAAAATTTTTTTTTCAAACAAGAACCGGGGTTTTTTACGTTTTTTGGGCACTAAAATGTTTTTTTTTTACAGTTTTGGGGCGCTAATGTTACTCGCCTCTGAATAAAAATATTTTTTTTCGGAATTTGCTGCAATAATGCTTTTTGGGGGGATTTTGGCCTAAAACCCTTTTCTTACGTTTGATGCTAATAGTTTTTTCTGTAAAACAAAGATAATTGGGGGTTTTTGTGGATTTTTTGGGGCAAGAATCTGGGCAAAATTTAATAAAGTATACACACAAAGGACAATGTGCTCACAAATGGGTCAGTGATCTAAAGGAAGTGATACTTAAAATGTTAACCCACCTGTAGGGGGTTTGTTTACATCCAATGGGTTAATTTTCAACATTAAAAAGCAAGCAAAGACGCTTCAAAAAAACACTCAAAAAACAAAAAATGCGCCAAAAAAAAAACTTAGTTTTTTTTGCTGCTTTTGAAGGGAGTGACAGAAAACTCGTTTCAGAATTTTTTTATCACAAGGCATTAGGGAAAGGGGCTGAAAAACTCACTGGCCTCTTAGGTTTAACAAATCCCCAAATTTTCTTCTGATTCACTGAATCTTTTTAGAAGCAAAGGGGTAATTGTCAAGCCAATTTGCTCATTAATACCGTTTTTGGTTTTTCCCCTCATCGTGAGAGCAACGATTTGGGGTTTACTGGTGGGAGCAAGAGTGGGTATGAGAAGGTTTTTTTAATTCTTTTCAGGTCATTTTTTTTCCACTGCATTAACTGCCATAATACCACCATAGAATAGATATAAAAATAAAAAAAATTTTTTTGCACTGGTGCAGAAATGTACAAAATGGCTATTGTCTCATAGCTGTAAATAGCTGCAGTGCCAAGGGGTTAAACTTTTGGCCAACTGCATAGTCAACTGTTTCACATCAATAGCCGCATTTCCGAATCCTTCAAAGAAGTTTTTTGACACCTTATGGAGCAAATAAACTGGGCTCACCTAAAATTTGCATTTCTATTGCCACACCTTAACCCCTTTAAGACACCCGATTTCCCGAACTCATGTTCATGCCTGTTAATGCACCCTGACTTTCCTGGAAAGTCATGAAAGCTTTCTGTCTCCCTGTGCAGAGATGAGATGAAAGCTCTATGCTAATTGCTGTTTCTGACAGCTAATTAGCTCATCTACACAGCAGGTGATCAATCACAGGAGTCCAGTGATCCCCATGCCCGAGGATCGCTGGGATTGGTCAGTCAGTCTGCTGACTCATTACAGCTGATCCATGTCCCAGGGCTCTGCTCTGTGTGAGAGAGTGAGGAGATGGTATTTCTGTGCTGGGTCCTAGTGCCCTGTACTGCGATCTGGGCTGTCACAGCCTGAAATACTTTATTAACCCCTCCACTGCCTAATCACTTCACTGCCCCTGTGATCTATTTGTGGCCGCTGTCTGATCACACAGTTTGCCACTTTCAAGTTCCAGCAATTTTCTTCCAGTGATCATTACTGGCTCATACAGTGAAAAACACACAAAAAAATCAACCCCTTCATTGCCAAGTCCCTGTTCTCCTCACTCATATTGTTATAGCTGTCTGATCAGTTAAAAAGACGTTTGCAACTTCTGTTCCACATCTGTCACTGCCCATCACTACTCCAATAAAGCCTGAAAAATATCTTTAAAACAAGAAGGTGCTCCTTCATTCTGAGGCCTGTGGAAGAGTCAAAAAGCGCATATGGGCCACAAGTGGGGTATTTCTAAAAACTGCATAATAAGGAGAATCATTATTGAGTTGCAATTTCTTGGGAAAATCTACGGGTTCCAATGAATAATGAACAAAAATAGGGAAATCTGCAAAAAAGTTAAAATTTAGAAATTTCACTTTCATTAATTTCTGCGAAATACCTAAAGGGTTAATAAACTTCCTAAATGCTGTTTTGACTATGTTAAGGGGTGTAAATTTCTGAAATGGAGTCATTTATGGGGTTTCTAACATAAAGGCCCCTCAAAAACACATCAGAAGTGGCTTGGTTCCAAAAAAAAACTGTTCTGCAAATTTTCTTGAAAATTTTAAAATTTGCTACTAAATTTTAAAGCCCCCAAATGTCTTAAAAAATAATAGGATGTTTAAAAAAATTATGCCAACACAAAGTAGACATATGGTAGATGTTCATTATTTACTATTTTGTTTGGTGCGACTATGTGTCTTGCACACAGAAATTTTTAAACTTTGAAAATGGCAAATTTTTCAAAATTTTCACAAAATTTCAATATTTTCACACCTAAACAAGGATTTTATCGACCAAAATTAATTGCTAAATTAAAGCACAATGTGTCACGAGAAAACAGTCTCTGAATCACATAGATAGGTAAAAGTGTTGAAAAGTTATTCACAGATAAAGTGGCACATGTCAGATTTGAAAAAAAGGGCTTGGTCCTTAACTCCAAAACAGGCTTAGACCTTAAAGGGTTAAGGTATATGGCTGTGGGGCTTGGCAGACCTGATCAGAATTACCCTTTGAATACAGACTACGTAAAGAACTATCTTTGACTTCAGTTTCGTTTTAATAACTTCTGTAAAAATTAGGGGCAACGTGACTAATGATCAACTCATCATCACTTGTTATATGCTTGCTATATATATATGAATCTTTCTAATTCGATATATCCCCGGCTTATTCCAATTATGAATTACCTAGACATGGTGACTTTTTAGGTGTGCAGTTGTTGAGAATGAATAAACATTCTGCAGTTTGAAAAATACAACTAGTCTTTCATAAACTGGGAAAAACCCAGTAAATTCCCACTGGTTCATCGCATTTATGTTGTTGTCATTTTCCATAGCCACATACTGTATATTATTCATTCTTATTTTACTCAAAAAAGAAAAAGAAAAAAAAGATGTGTAATGTGTCATTTGGAACTAAAGAAGTGTCTTATTGATGATCTAAGTATATGAAAGTCTGGTATACTTTTATATGAGGTATATTGGTGCTTGAAAGGAAAATAATGCTTCATTTCATCAGTATGAAAAGCAAAAAACACATAAAAGAGAGAAAGATTTTTTTTTTTTTTTTTTAATTTTGCAATTCAGGGCTGTAAATAGACAGTGTTGAGCATGTTATAAACTTAAGTAGGTTGTCCTGAAATAGACATTTACTAAGGGCCACATGTATGAATACTGCCTAGGTCTAAGACTTTCCTTGTTGCCCATAATAACCAATCAGAGATCCCCTTTCATTTCATATATTGTGCTCTGATAAAATGAAAGGGTAGCTATGATTGGTTGCTCAACAAAGAAAGTCTTAGACCTCGACAGTTTTCATACATGTCCCTCTTAGTATTTGTGTGAAGGATAGGTGATAAATGTTTGATTTCTAGGGATTCTACTGCTGAGACCCTCATTGATCTCTTAAATAGGGGCCATGAGTCCCTAATCCTTCTTTACTGTTCTTGCACAATCAGGAAGTGTTTAACAAGAGCAGTGGCTGAACACTGGGCCATCTTCATCAGCCCCATAAATATTGAACATGGCAGCAGTGTACATGTTCCAATATTAGTCTGTTAAAAGACTTCCTTGCTGTGAAAGCACGATAAGGAAGCACAGGGTTCTTGAGAGGCCCTGTTTAAGAAATCGATGGGCTGTGGTGGATAAATGTACAGTGGGTACGGAAAGTATTCAGACTCCTTTAAATTTTTCACTCTTTGCTTCATTGCAGCCATTTGGTAAGATCCAAAAAGTTCATTTTTTTTGGCTGATTAATATACACTCTGCCCCCATCTTGAAAGGAAAAAAAAAACAAATGTAGATAGTTTTGCAAATTTATTAAACAAGAAAAACTGAAATATCACATGGTCTTAAGTATTCAGACCATTTGCTCAGTATTGAGTAGAAGCACATTTTTAGCTAATACAGCCATGAGTCTTCTTGGGAATGATGCAACAAGTTTTTCACCACTGAATTTGGGGATCCTCTGCCATTCTTCCTTGCAGATCCTCTCCAGTTCCCTCAGGTTGGATGGTGAACATTATTGGAAAGCCATTTTCAAGTCTCTCCAGAGAAACTCAATTGGGTTTAGGTCAGGGCTCTGGCTGGGTCAGTCATGAATGGTCAGAGTTGTTCTAAAGCCACTGCTTTGTTATTTTAGCTGTATGCTTAGGTTCATTGTCTTGTTGGAAGAAGAACCTTCGGCCCAGTCTGAGGTCCAGAGCGCCTGGAAGGAGTTTCCATCCAGGATATCTCTGTACTTGGCCGCATTCATCTTTCCTTCAATTGCAACTAGTCGTCCTATCCCGGGCAAACTGAAAAACAACCCCCATAGCATGATGCCCGCCACCACCATGTGTCACTGTTGGGATTGTATTGGGCAGGCGATGAGCAGTGCCTGGCTTTCTCCACACATACCACTTAGAATTAACACCAAGAAAAATCCATCTTCATCTCATCAGACCAGAGAATCTTATTTCTCATAGTCTGGGAGTCCTTCATATGTTTTTTTGCAAACTGTATGCGGCCTTTCAGATGTCTTGCACTGAGAAGAGGCTTCCGTCGGCCTCGCTCTGCCATAAAGCCCCGACTGGTGTAGGCTGCAGTGGTAGTTGACTTTGTGGAACTTTCTTCCCCACCCCCTCCTACTGCATCTCTGGAGCTCAGCCACAGTGATCTTGGGGTTCTTATTTACCTCCCTCACCAAGGTTTCTCTTCCACAATTGCTTAGTTTGGCTGGACGGCCAGGTCTAGGAAGAGTTGTGGTCATCCCAAACTTATTCCATTTAAGGATTATGGAGGCCACTGTGCTCTAAGGAACCCCGAGTGCTACAGAAATTCTTTTGTAACCTTGGTCCTATCTGTGCCTTGCCACAATTCTGTCTCTGAGCTTCTTGGGCAGTTCCTTAGACCTCATGATTCTCATGTGCTCTGACATGCACTGTGAGCTGTGAGGTCTTATATAGACAGGTGTGTGCCTTTCCTAATCAAGTCCAATCAGTTTAATTAAACACAGCTGGACTTCAATGAAGGAGTAGAACCATCTGAAGGAGGATCAGAAGGAAATGGAAAGCATATGAGTTAAATATGAGTGTCACAGCAAAGGGTCTGAATACTTATGATAATGTGATATTTTAGTTTTTCTTTAATAAATTTGCAAAAATATCTACATTTCTATTTTTTTTTTTCAAGATGGGGTGCAGAGTGTATTTTAACCAGCAAAAAAATTAACATTTTGGATCTTACCAAATGGCTGCAATGAAACCGTGAGTGAAAAATTTAAAGGAGTCTGAATACTTTCCGTACCCACTGTATATAGTGGTTCAACCTCTTTAAGGAGCACATGTCAACTATTCTTGAAATAGTGGTACGAATAGGAAAATTATTGATACAATGAACAATATTCTAAGAAATCTGCAGATACAGCTTTGGTTTAATGCAAAAGTGAAAGCACCTCATCAAACAAAAGGCTTTGCTTGGATATTGGAATGTAGGGTTTTCATAAACCTCATTCTGTACTATTGGAGTATTGAAATCAAGATGACTGATATGTCTTGAAATCCAATTTTTTAGCTGCCATTTATGATTTGATGGATGACAAACTTGGTCCTAGCCTGTATGTATGTATGTACTTGTGAAATTAAACTGCAAGCTTCTCTGAGGCTTATGCGATTAGATACATTTTGGTATAGTGTTGTGTAAAGTTTAGTAAATAATAATAATAATAATTAAAGTGGTTTAATTTAAGGGTTTCTCTTCAAACAACCCATGTGCATGTGTCCCCTTATGGACTTCATAAATGGGTGTATGGGGTACCTAATTAATTTAGATTGAGCAGCTTGTATTCCGGCATACTTGACTTGTCCTTGTCTTATAAGTTAGGTCGTTTATCTGAATAGCTGCCATGCAATACTATGTTAATTATCAATTTCAAAATGGCTGGCAGATGCTTACCTGCGATGCTGTGGTGTTGATTGGCCTAGGGGTGTATTCAGATAAGAAAACCTTTTTAACGTGTTTGTTAATTTAAAAAATACTACTGGATGTGACAGTGATTTATTAACACATGGGCATGCTGGCATTTTCCCGTGGGCCCAATGAGCCTATGGTCCACTTTCCAATTTTCCGATTCAACTTTTGCAAGACAGATTTTGTATTACGCAGTCATTGTAAGCAATAAAAACAGCCTCGTCTGCAGAGGAGAGGTTGCACTCGCACAGTACTCTCTGTTGTGTCGAAGTTCCGAGTACATCTGATCGGTGTTTTGGACCTCTCATTGCAATTAACAAGGAGTGCCACGAAAGCGCAACCTCCTCTCCGTTAAGCGAGGAGATTTACTGAGAGGTGAGGCCCATGCTTATTAGACAATTATGCTATTGGTATGCCATAAATGTCTGAGGTGGTAACATCCCTTTGAGACAGCTTTCAGATGTGGCACTGTAAGCATTTTTTTCTGGTCATAAATTTGAAATTTCTGACTTTTTAAAATAATTTTATAAATTTTTTTTTACAGTATAAAAAACAAAGCTGACCAAGAATATCAAGAGTCAGTATCAAGACTTCAACAGAAGGGTGACCTCATAAGAAGAGTGACCTAACATTGCATGACTTGATTGTAACCAAGGAACCTAAATTCATTACAGTGGCATCTACACGTAAAGGAACAACCTCTTTCCAGTCATGTGCTTTGCTAAGGAACACTCGTCTACTACAATTTAACATTAGCAATATGGTTTCTGAAACAATGTTCATATAAAATATACAAAGAAAAATGCCTCCTGTTCCATATTATAGTAATTGTTACATATGTAAATATTTAAGGGTGGTCTTTATTTGTTTGTACAAGATGGATTTCGTGAAAGAAATTTACAAAGCACGGGTGCTGCCTTAATAGAAATATGTAGCTCTGAGCACCAAACAAAGATGTCCTGGAGTTGGGGAAAAAGTACAAATAAATAAACACTTAACTCCTTAACGACCGCGCACCGTCTTTTGACGACGGGCATTTCAGGTTGTTCGTCTGCAGCGATGTCTTTTGACGTCGCTGCAGACATCGGAGTTTGCGGCGCCCGGTGCTTTAACCCTTTGATTGCCGCGGTTCATCACCGCAACGCAATCAAAGGGTTCCCCCTGCTCTCTCGGGTGATCAGAACACCCGGTCACATGATTGAGCCCGGGAAACGGCTGCACAGTCAGCCCTGGGGACCTAGAGTAGCCCCAGAGCTGTCCGTGTATGAAGCCAGTGACCAGGACAGACTGTGTGTTGTCCGGATCTGAAACATCTTATAATTTATTATAATATATTAATATTCTAATACATTAATAAGTTTAAAAAAAAATTAAAAATGTAAAACAGTTCTCCCTTCATGGTATTTAAAAAAAAGTAAAAAAAAAAAAAAAAAAAGTGTAAAAAGATGAATAAAAAAGAAATAATAAAATAAAAATATTTATTAAGAAATAATTGTGCATATATTACACAAAAAAAAAAAAAACTACACGTATTAGGTATCCACACGACCGTAATAATCTGTAGAATTAATCAGACAAATTATTAGGTGTGAAATGTGAATGGTGTAAAAAAAAAATTAAAAAAAACCAAAAAATTACAAAAATAAAAAAAAAAAATCTGCAATTATTTATAAGTGAACTTAAACTATTCCCCCATAAAGTACAACTTGTCTGGAATAAAACGAGGCCTCATCCAACTGCATCATTGAAAAAATAAAGTTACAACTGTTGAAACGCAAGGAGGCAAAAACTAAAAAAATTTTCTGGTCATAGACTACTTTTCAGGCGTTCGGCTTAAAGAGTTAAACTAAGAAGTGGCATGGAAGATGTTGGTTATAAAGAAAGATGAGAAGAATGAAACTTATTTAGTCTTGAAAAGCGACGTCAAAAGGGAAATATGATTAACTGTAGAAAAACTGTGCAATGTAGACTACGGGGCAGATTTTCTGTTATAGTCTATGGGGATGGTTGACAGACGGTTTTTAAATCCAAAAACCATCTAAAAACCAATTGAAAATCATGCCGTGTGGACTTACCCTAATAGTAGGATCAACTGAAACATCAAGTAAATACTGTACTTTAACATGAACTCATAAAAACTGATTGTGCTAATTTTCTGATGTAAACCATGAACTAGCTCTCCTATAAATGCCTGTAAAAAACAGGTAATTTGAGGAAGAGATTTGGTCTTGTAATGTATGATATACTAAAGGCTGTTTTTAATCATCTACAAGATATAATTATTAATAGTCTTACTAGTTTGGGCTTACAACTAGTTCAGTGAAAAATATTCATTATAAAGAATGGTAATTACAGATTAGTAACAGTAATTTTTATCAAACACCATTTCCCAGTAAAAAAAAACTGTAGAATCTACTTTTAGAATAAAATATGGTGGCAAAAAAAAATGTTATACATGCTGACTGCCAGAAACAAAAAATGTAATCTTTCATATAAAACTGCCAATAGTGAAAAGCTATTTGGTAATTAACCTACTGGACTCACCAACTGTAATGGCTGAAAATATAACTCTGAATTCTGTGATACCCAGGTGCTGGAACCTGTTGGGGTACAACCCTCCCCATGTGAGGATACTATGAGTTTCAGGGTATGCATTCGGAGCAGTGTCGACATGACCAATGCACCCCATAATAGTGGAGCCGTATTTGCAACCAAACCTCTGAGCCAGGGAGTGCTTAGGGTGACTACCAGCGTTGTTACTGCTGCAATGATCGGGTAGAGTGTTGTTCAAGTGCTTTGCCTGAACATAGACGAAATGTGTCTATGATACAGTTACAGCTCACCATCCTCTCTGTACCTCCTTGCACTCATCTTTATGATGGGTGCTGGAAGGAAACATAATGTGGCTGCTGTTAAATTTTTGGAGCTTAGATAGGGGAGTAACCAGTGGATCCCAGGTATGTAGCAGTAACCTGTTCACTGCCCTCCATCTAGAATCATTACAAAAAAGGGGTTTTCCCATCTGGCTGCTTTCACAGAACTTGTTCCTCACAGTTGGATTTAGGCGATCTCTGCCTATGCAGGCTGTGGGTGGTTCTACAGTATTTGCTGACACTTTAGCTCTACCAACTTCTAATCCTAGCTGTTCTTATTAGAGGTACATTGGTATTAGGTTTTCAGGAAAATAAATACACTGTCAAAGTAGCATGTCTGGCTATAAATGTAAGCTTGCCGAGCTGTATTTGTAATGAGAGCTTATCTTAGAGAGCATGAAGGAATATTTAGGTTTATGATTAATATTATGGAAGTGCAAAGAAAAGATTCATCATATTTCTATATAATATTGTACAGTTTTCCGAGAGAAAAACTTGCTGGCAAGATGTGCTGTTAACTGCTTAGTGACACTGTCATTTTTGTAAATACATGTATATTTGCCCTGTAGATGTGTCAGGAGGGCACAAAGCTTCTTCCTGGTCAGTAACTCTAAGGCCGTGTTCACACGGCTTATTCCCGACGGATTTGTGCGCCGTAATGAGCGCACAAATCCGCCGTGAATAAGGGGCGGGACGGGGGCGGGGCCGGAGCGCGGCGGGGGGTGCCGCTCCCGGCCCCATAGATAATGCATTGTTTACGGCGCGTCCGCGCCGTAAATAATGTGCATGTCACTTTCTCCCCCGCATCGGATTCGCCGAGTGGGGAGGAGCGACTGATTCCACTGTTCTCAATGAGAGCAGTGGATTACCGTAATTGCTGCCGCGGATTGGCGCCGTACTGAAGCGCAAATCCGGCGTGCAGTACGGCGCCAATACACAGCAGAATAAGCCGTGTGAACGAGGCCTAAAGGGTTAAAAATTTTCTCAGTCCTGCTAATAAAACACTATAGGGAGTCAATAGCCTGGCCACTGCTAAAGCACAGAGGTGGTACAATGTGTAATATAATTCATTTTGAGGAACTGAGTGGGTAATACAATTTCAAGAGATTTAATGCAGTATATATTTAATTTCAGTGTAATATAATACATTTTACGGGGCGTAGTGTGTAATATAATTTACATGGTACAGTGTGAAATACAATTGATTTTAAGGCGTACAGTGTGTAATTTCAGGAAGCCATGTTTGTATTATAATTTCAGGGAACACGTGTAATATAATTGATTTAAGAGGCTATAGTATATAATTAACTTTTGTAAAAATACGAGCACACTTTACAATTGTGATCTTACTGTATCTTTGCATATAGCTGAACAGTGGGAAAGCATCATGTCTGTTGATAGACCCAAGAAACTCAAGACTGACACTGCTCTGGGGACAGTATTCTTATGACTTATCACTGCCATCTTTCAACACTGCTGAAGAGTTAGCATCTGTATCACATATGTGCGGCCGCAGGAGGAGGAACCAGTTGTTAGATATAGCTGGCCTACAGAGAAGACAGGCCTGTTTATAACCATGTAAGCTTCCACAGGTTAAAACTGCTCAGTCTTCCCAGATTAGCAGAGCATTTTACTGGTGACATAATATCTGCATAGCTAATACATAAACTTTTTTTGTGATGGGATCAAATTCAGAATAAAATTAAATAAAATTATTTTCTGATATTTATAGGGGACCTTGTCTTTAAAAATATCTTACAGAAAAGCTGGCCTTGTTAGACAATGCAATTCATTACAGTACACAATTACATTTTTTTTCTATGGTAGTTAGAGAATGAAAGCACATCTCTGAGCGCAAAGCAAGGATTTTCATTAGACCAATTTGCAAAAGAAGACTTTTTTTGGGAAAATTTATCAAGGCAGGTTCGTCAGAATTCTGGTGCAATTTGTGCCAAATATAATGTAGACACGCTTTACACCACATCTATTATGTGTTTTAGACAGTTTCTAAAAACTTCTGTGCCTTGTCCAAAAAAAGGGGCATTGTCTCCTTAACTGGGCATGGCTTAAAGGGGTTTTGCCACGATCTAATGTTGACGTGGGATCCTCCAAAGTGGGTATTTAATCACTTTTCTAAATATATGTGATTAAAATAAATGAAGGCTCTTGAGATCTGCAGCCTGATTTAGATGCCCTTAGTTTCCTGACTGTTTACTAAAGCTACGACCAGGAACTGATCTGGCAAGCTTGCGTTGTTTGCACTTATCTGATGGCAGGACACATGAACGAGCTTTGAAGGGAGTGGGAGAAAAAAAGCAGTGTTACTGGGCATCTGCACTAGCTCTGCTTCTGTGTCACAGCCAACCACTACCCCATCTGCTGTATAGAGAATCTTCTGGTTGTAATGTAATTATCTGAGTAAACATGCAGATGCTCCCTGCTCAGCCCCCCCCCTGTCTGTAGTCGGTGTAGCTGCCTGCTCCGAGCTTATGTTTACTCCTGAGCAGATGAGAGGGAAAAAAACAAAACCCGTATAGCTTGTGCACAATACAGTCATCCTCTGTGGTTTAGCCAAACATGTTTGCTCAACTACAGAGACAGAGACTATCAGCCTCGGGAACGTGCATGGGAGGTGGGGCAATGACATCACAGAGAAGGTACTTGTTTTTTTAAACACCGAAACACAACGCCTCTTTCAAGGCTGAAGAAGGGAGTATCAGCCTGTTAGGTGAGGAAATCACTTCTTGGCAAAAGTCCTTTAATGAAAAAATGCGTGACTTAACATGTGCAAAAAAATGCGCCAAAATTGTGACACAGTTAGTGACATAAAATGAGCCAACTAATAAAATGTGTAAAGTAAGACTAGACAGTTCTAACCTGTGCCAGACTTATCAACACTATGATTAATGTGGCGCATCATAACACTGTCTATTCTAACTTTGCACTGTGTAAAAGAGTATTGATAAAACTGCCCCATCATATTACAAAAAAACAAGATACATAAAAATACTAAAAACAAATAAAACAAAGAATGCTGCCAACACACTGACTGAAGACCCGTTTTTGACATTTTTACACACATTACACTTAGTAACAATCAAAAAGAGAAGCAACATCTCTGTTTTAGTCTTACAAAAAATGCCAAATCTCCAAAACAAATTGCAAAAATCATTTGAATAATGTAACTAACATAAGTCTAATCACTAGATCAAGAGCATCAATGAACGCCAGTGCTGAAAAGGTTAAACCAGTGTTTATGTAAGTACTGTCCACCAGATGGCATCAACATTTTACATTTCCTAAAACAGTTTGTGAAGCAGACTGTGTTGATGTTGGTGGAATGGTGTCAGATCAGCTGTAATCAACATGCATGTCCCTGTTTGGGTGATGTATGACATGAATGTAATAAGAAATTTAGCACCATGTCTTTTGCAAGAATTAATGAACTCGTTTTTCATAAATGACAATGTGATAGTCAGTGTACAGATTGTTTTTTTGTTTCTTGTCTGCATTTGTACTCGTTTTATTGTGCTTCTTCAGGTAAATTTAGAGAAGCATGGAGTTCCTGCATTGTTCTGACAGTGACCGATGGCTGCTGTTTATCTGCATATAGCACAACCAGCCTTCAGTAGCTGCTGAGAGGGGGAGTGCACCCCTTATACATAGAGTGAACTCAGAGCTATGAATTTGCTGAATTATTTGGTCACTAGTATTAGACCAGTTTTTTGGCTTATTTTGTATGCCAGGATTTTTGGCACATTTTTTGTGGAGATTTTGGTGTAGAATGTCGCATCATAGCTACGTCCACTCTTCTGCTATGTCACACCCATTTTTGGTAAGCCACACCCACCAGAGTTCAGAAATTGTCTTAAATGGGTTTTCTCACCACAAAGCTTAGCTTTCAACATGTAGAGACAGGAAATTACTTTATTTAGTCAAAAGCTTTTGTATTCACTCCTCATGGCTCTGTAGTTTTGTTAAATGACTTTCACTTATGTCAGTGTAACAGCTAAATATGACAGTGACTGCTATAGAATCACCTACAGCCTTATCAAGCAGTGCAAGTCTGAAGCTGCCTGTGACTCTGAGAAACGGCGTAGTGAGTAAGAGGTGTTCTGGGACTTGCTTGTGTGACGGGGCATAATAAAAATAGAAGAAAGCCTACTTTAATTTTCGATGCTCCCATTCCGTCCCGTTCATCTCATTGTCGCATGGAACGTTCATTGTTCACTTGCCAGGTGCAGCCAATCATAGGCGACAGTGGTCATAGGCATGTGACATTGTGGCCTGGGATTGGCTGTACCTGGCACATGAGTGATGAACGTTCTGTAGTACAGCTAGATGAACGGGATGGCCACTTGGACGGAGCAGGAGTGTCAGGAGGTAAGTGTGCTTCCATTTTCCATCATGCCCTGCCAGACAAACGAGCCTTTGCAAGTCCTGGAACATCCCTTAAGTTCATTATAAATATGACTTGGACATGCTGCGCCAAAATTGTGCCACTTTCTGGTGCATTTTAAGACCCTTTTCTGGTGCAACCACATTAGTTACATAGTTATTACTGTTGAAAAAAAGACAAATGTCCAAGTTCAACCAAAGGTGGAGAAAGATGTGGAGAAAGGGAGGCGTAGATGGAATTTTTAAGCTTCGTTTCCCCTACTGATGAAGGAACCCACAAGCAGAACCAATCTGACCTAAATAAATATTTTATTGCTGATCCCAAAATTGCTATCGGACTGAATTCAGATGTTTTATACAACTAAATACAGGACAAACCACAGTTTTGTGAATTTTGTATTGCATCTTTTCATGGGACAACACTGAAGATATGACACTTTTTCATAATGTAAAGTAGTCATTATATATCTTGTATAAAAGGGTAGATTTGGTGTTCCCTTAAATAAACTCAACACACAGTCATCAATGTCTAAACTGCTGGAAACAAAAGCGAGTCGACTCCTAAGTGAGAATTAACAAATTGTGCCCAATTTACCATTTTCCTCCTCTCTGTATATCCCTTCTATAAACTTGAGCCCAAAACTGAACACCAATGCTTTAGATAGCGGTAATATTGCATACCTATCCCGTGAGTCCATGCCTCTCTTGATACACACCAATATCCTGCCCGCCTTAGAGGCAGCTGATTGATACTAAATGCTGATCTGTAATCTATAATCTACAAGTAAATCCAGATTGTTTTTTAACAAGTGATTCTCCCAGTTTTTTTTTTTTTTTACCCCCTAGCACATATGAGGCCTGCAGATTATTTGTACCCAGATGCAGAACTTTGAATTTAACCACATTGAAGCTCATTTGCCAAATGGATGCCCAAACACTCATTGTGTCCAGGTCTGCTCGCAATTTATGAACATCTTCCATAGATTACACTACCCTGCATAGTTTGGTGTCATCTGTAAAAATAGAAACAGTGCTATTAATTCTTTCCCCTATATCATTAATAAGTTGAAAAACAGAAGACCGAGTACTGAGCTTTGGGGTCACCACCTATAACCAGGGACAATTCAGAGAGGGAATCATTTACCACCACTCTCTGTGTACGACCTGATAGCCAGTTTTTAATCCATTTACACACTGTTATTTCTAACCCAATGGATTCTAATTTACCCAACAAACGCTTATGATGGACAGTGTCACAACATCTGCAAAGGTTAAAAACACTATCTACAGCCGTCCCGCTATCCAGACTTCTACTCACCTTTTCATATAAACATATCAAGTTGGTCTGACAACTTCTGTCCTTAGTTAACCCCTTAAGGACCAGGCGGTTTTTTTGGGTGACACGTTCGTTTTTCCCTTCTCGCCTTCTGAAAGCCATAACTTTTATTTTTCCACCTACATAGACACATGAGGGCTTTTATTTTGCGGGACAAGATGTACTTTCTAATGGTGTTATTCACTATACTATAGAATATACTGGGAAACCGCAAAAAAATTCCAAGTGGGGCAAATTGTGAAAAAAATGTATTTTCGCCATGTTTGCGAGGGTTTTGCTTTTACGGGTTCAATCTTCAGTAAATATAATGATGTATCTGTATTCTACAGGTTGTTACGCATCCGGCAATACCAAACATGTATGGTCTCCGTTATGTTTGGTACTGTAAAAAAATTCCAAACATTTTCTATTACTGAAATTTGTGCCATGGCGCCATTTTGTGCGACCAATAGCTTTTTTGTACTAACACCTACGGACGTCATTAAGGGGCATTTTTTATTGGCTGAAGTGTACTTCTTATCGCTAGCAGTTTGGAATGCATGCGACTTTTTTGATCATTTTTATTCCATTTTTTGAGTGACGTAAAATGACCAAAAAACGCAATTTTGGCGTTTGGAATTTTTTTTCTTCTACAGTGTGCAGTGCACGGGATAAATGTTATATTTTTATAGATCGGACTTTTTCGGACGCGGCGATACCAAATATGTATAACTTTTTTATTATTTTAATGATTCTATTTGTAAAATGGGGAAAGGGGGGTGATTTGAACTTTTAATACTTTTTTTTTTATTTTTTTTAACTGTAACATTGAGGCCACCTATGGTACTTGACCACTAGGTGGCGCGATTGTTAATACAACCTAATGCATTGCATAGGCAATGCATTAGGGTGTACAAAGATGGCGGTTTCCCCACTTCCTGTCTTCGGACTGAAGTGGGGCAAACCGGCCAGGTTAAGTGACGGGAGCCTTCACAAGGCTCCCCACCACCATGCCCGGGTGTCGGATCGGCGCAGCTATGGTGCACGGCACCGATCGGCGTTCATTCACACGCCGCGGCCATCTTTGGCGCGGTGTCTGATGGGTAAAACAACGCCAGCGGGCGGAGCCACCCGCCGGCGCTGTTACTGCCGGGTGTTAGCAGCGATTTGCCGCTAACACCCGCCGGCTGTGCGGGGGGGTCGCGCTGTGATCCCCCTGCAAAGCCCCTTAGCGGCCCTGGGACGTACTCATATGCCCAAGGTCGTTAAGGGGTTAAACCATGCTTAAAATCACTTATAATATAATATTATGTTCAACCACATATTCCTGTATATAGTCCCTTATGAGCCCCTCAAACATTTTTCCCACAACAGATGTTAAACTTACTGGTCTATAATTACCTGGTCAAAATTTGGAGCCTTTTTTGAAGATGGGAACTACCTTTGCCTTGCGCCAGTCTCCCGGTACTATACCAGTCACCAGGGAAGCTCTTAATCTCATATACAGGGTCACAGAGTTTATTTAACTTGGCTTGGACCATTTCTACACCCAATTAATTATATCAGTTGATGGATTAACAGTATCGGTACTACCTACATCAATATTGTCATTGACTCTATCAGCTCTGGAACTGCCAACATCATCTACATTTTCCTCTTTTGTATATACAGAGCTAGAGAACGCATTCAGTAGCTCTGGCTTCCCAGGATCTCCAGTGACCCAACTCCTCAGTGCAGTTATTTAACCCATTACCAACACAGGACATATGGATACATCCTGGTGCTGTTAAGGTTCTATGTAGTAGGATTACTGAGTAATCCCGTTACATAGAAGGCTGATGTCAGCCGTGCTGTTTAACCCTTTAGTCGCTGTGGGGATTACGGCTTCTAAACGAATGAGAATCGTTGCTCTGTACCGTTTCTCACTGCGCTCTGCGATCCTGCAGCGAGGTTGCAGGGTGCCGTTACATTAACATGGTGGCTGGAGGGCTTATGAAGACTTCCATTGTCGCCCTCTTTAGCCTTTTATTAGTACCTGCTCCAGGCAGGAGGTAATAGAACCGCCATCTTTAAACACCATTCTGCTTTCTTTACACAATGCAGAAGAGTGTACTAACAATCACGCCCCCTAGTGGTCAAGTACCCTAGGGGGACTTAATGTGAAAAAGAAAAATGTTTAAAAGTATAAAAATAGTTTAAAAATTAAACAGGTTTAAATCACCCCTCTTTTGCTATTTTACAAATAGAAAAATAATAAAAAAGTTACAAATACTTGATATTGCAAAAAAAATTTAAAGAATCTTTTAATCTTAATTTTATTTTTTAACTTTATAGTCTTTTGCTTGTAATCAACTTTGGTGCCTTCTGATTAAGCAACTGAGAGTAGCCGATTTGGTCTTAATTGCAGATAATTATCCTACATGCTTTGCTCTGTGTTGTACCCTGAAAATGTACAACCTACAATGGCGAGCAGTTTAAGATTTTACATCTGACATGGATTTACCATCGTTTTATTGCATTTTATTTTATTTTCAGCACATATTTTCTACATAATTGGTATTGTGCCATCCTTAAAAGTCCGATCTATTAAAATATAACATCAAACGGTATGCTGAACAACATAGTAGAAGAAAACATCCAAACACCAAAATGACATATTTTTTTGGGTTATTTCATGTACCCTAAAAATTGCAATAAAAAGTGATCAAAAAGTTGTGTCTATCCCAAAATAGTACCAATAGAAAGTACACTTCAACCTGCAAAAATTGCATCTTTAGGTGGAAAAGCCAAAAATTTATTGGTGGCAGAAATAGAGAATGTTTGCATTTTTTTACAGTACTAAAACATAACAAAAGCCCTATATCACCATTCCTTCCCACACAGTGTGCTCACTCTAGTCAAATAAAGGTCTGTTTATGTAAAATGCTGTGAGTAGCTACAATGTAGCTGAGTGGTAAGCACTTCTGCCTTTCAGCTTTGGGGTCCTAGGTTCAAATCCTGCAGTAATGAAACATGGATTTTTTTTTTCTCAGTGCACATACCTGATTGGGGTTTATTTTTTTATTTTTATTTATTTGCACTTTTTGACTAATTGCTTGGGAGTACAGAGGAAGGGAGTAGAATGACAACACCTGGGATAAAACACTCGCTCAGCAATGAGTGTGTGTGTGTGTGAGATTACTAAGCAGGGAGAAGGCTGACAGTAGCTGCCTGAGAATAGAGGTGATGTCTGAGCGTGTGCAGCCAGGACTGAGGAGCTTTTGTCACTGGAGATGAGCTGTACACTGTGGATCACTAAGGTATGAGCTAAAACAAAAATGGTACAGAATTTTTAATAATGATTAAGGCTATGTTCACACGGCTTAATTGCGGGACGTAATTACGCCCGAATACGCCGTGTGGACGGGGCGGGGCGGGAGCGGGGGAGTAAGCATGGGGGCCGCACTTCGCCGGACCCATTGACTATCACTGCAACGGCGCGTATACGCGCTAGAAAGTGACAGGTGAATTTTCTCCCCGCCGGCGGATTCGCCGGGCGGGGAGAGGAGACGTAATCCATAGTTCTCTATGAGAACTGTGAATTTACCGTAATGAATGGGCCGTTATCGCCGTAATTGGCGCACTTCGGCGCGTAATTAGGACCGAATACGGCCATTTAAGCCGTTGAACATGGCCTAACAGTGAAAATGTTATTTAATTTGCAAGCTTCCCACTTCAATTTTACTTCATGGAAAACCCTTTTAAGGGTCCTACATGCTCTGACTTTTTTGTTTTGGCATTTGTATGTTTAAAGAATTTTTGGGGATTTGTTTTGCTGCCTTTGTCTGTCTTCTTTTTTCTTTTTGCTGATTTTATCACGTTTTTACAGATTTTATTGAGCTTTTTATAGTTTTCGAAGATTAATACTGACCCTTCTGACTTATATTTTCTAAATGCTCTTTTTTTAATTATTTATTGCCCTTTTAACAGAAGGTAGAAGCAGTGTTGGATTTCATTTCAATCACCTATACTTAACTGTAATTTTGGAATATAGTTCCTCAAAGTATATTTAAAGCTCTTCCAGTTGGCTTCTACATCATTAAGTGAGAATAGCTACTTCCAGTCTATGTCCTGAAGTGCAGCTCTCAATTAGGGGACAGTGGCCTTTTTAAAATGGAATGCTGGTGCTCTGTCTGGGCTTGTTTTCTCCAGTTTAGGTTAAAAGGTTTTCAGAAACAGTGACCGTAAATGAGGGCCATTAAGTAAACGTCCACTGTGCAGGAAAATATTAAGTACACCCTTGAATTTAATAGAGATTCCCCTTTAGAAGCAATGACCTCTACCAAATATTTCCTGTAGCTTTTACATACGATTTTAAAAATGTTGAGGGGGAATTTTGGGCCATTTTTCCCTGCAAATGTATTTGTTGAAAATTTTACATGTCTTGTGTGCACTGTATTCTTCAGCTAATACACAGATTTGTAGTAAGATTAAAGTTGGGACAAAACACAACTCTTCTTTTTCAACTATTCTTTGGTGGATTTAGTTGTGTGGTTTGGGTAATTATCTTCTTACCCCTTGTGCCTTACATTTTGATATATCTTTGAATTCACTGCCTCCTTAAAAGGAATGTGTCATCAAAAATGAGTCATTATTTAAGTCCCATTTTTATGTTAAACACATTTTTAGGAATTTTTTTATTTTTCATATCACTTTCAATATTGTTTAATAATTCTTAAGTCTTGCAGTTTTCACTTTGGCCACCTGGCCTTGTTTGCACTGCTTTAACTGCAGTCAGAGAGATGCTCTACAGTAGCTTCATGCACATAGGAGACTTAAGACTGACTCAGTCCCATTCACTTCTATAGGAGAGTTTTCTAGTCATGCTCTGTGACCTGGGAAGAAATAAATGTGCAGGGAGGTGAAAGGGTGAACTGTGACTATCTCCTCTTGTGACTGGTGGATCCTGTGTTATCTATTCACACTGGTGTTTCCTTTCAGTTTGACCCTGCTTGTGTTAATAATGAGCAGACAACTGAGAATCTTTCTCTACAGAACAGGAAGTGTCAGACAATTAGGCTTAGTGGCCAAAGTGAAAACTGCAGGACTTAAGAATTATTCAAAAATATTGAAAGTGATATGGAAAATTTAAAAAAATAACCAAAAATTCTTAAAAAATGTGAGTTAAACAATAAGTCCTTTTGATGACACATTCCCTTTAATGATTTCAGGGTGTTAAGGCCCTTAGGCATGAAAGAGTTACAGTTACATGTTTGTGTTGTCATGCAACATTCTTTTTCCTCCGAACATATAGTAGTGTTATATATTTATGCTAAAAGTTCCATTTTTGTCTTACCTGTTTATAGAACATTCTCCCAACCATGGTCTTACAGCAGTGACTTTCATCATAGTTTCCTTTTATGTACACCATTCTTATACAATGTGTTTCTAATAAGAGACCCATGAAAACAGTTGGTTGTCACATTTGAGTTTTGTCTCATTTATTTCATAATTGTGCTTAGGACTAATCTGAACAGTATGCTGACTCCTAGTGAGCATAGCAACACTCCTAAACTTTCTTCATTTGTACTCTGTGTTCTAACGATATATTGAATGTACTCATTTTCTCAGTGATGCTTTTGTAGCGTTTTTCAGTTTCATGCATCCCAGGAGGTGTTCTGAAAATCGTTTGCACTGTGACACGGCTCATACCAACCAGTCTTTGTAGAAAATAACCATTTTGTCAATTGCCGGGCTTTGTGTACCAGTATTAAATAGACAAAGCGCCTGTGAAACCCACACTTCCCATCCCACTTCCTTAATTGAAACGCCTTTTGTTAATTACTTCTTAGAGACGTCAAGAATACAGAAGTTGCCCTTCTTTTTTTACGTGTATTGTAGATGTCTATTCAATGTACTTGATAAAAGAAATAGATTACATTTGTCTATAATTGTGACTTAGATTACAAGTGCACCACATTTAATTAGTAGTTAATTTAGAAAGGCAGGTAATGGCAAAGGGTTCACTTACTTTTCTTGGAAATACTAAGGCTTTTATGTGGTCACAAAACTTCTTAGTTCTTACCAATGTTTTTGTAATATGCAGAAGGGGGAACACTGTAAATAAATTATCAAACTTGGAAGGAGAGGCATGGACCGCACTTCCTCACACTACACGTTGATCTAATGCTTCTCAGAAAAATGTTACAAAAATGAACAGGAGGTTCTTAGTATACTTTTTGATCAAAACGTATAGGCCCACTTGCCACTTCACGGCGACTTCTATAAAGTGGGTCCCTAACGCTAATGGATATAGCACTGCATGGCGGCCTCCACCGCAGCAATAACCACACAAGCAAGAGGCACAACCGGTGACCTAGCCTCCCGGCTCTGAGCTGCACCACCCCACAAGCATAGCACCACAGCAGCAATGGCCGCCACACAGCACCAACACCAAGAAAAGGAGAGGTTGACACAGCGTACCTCTTCCAGGGCTCCCTACAAGAAGACTGAACAGAGCAGGGCATTAACCCCTATAGAGACTACTGCTAATTAAAAACACCTGTGCCAAATAGAGAGGAGTGCTGATCCATGTGTGAAAAGAAAGACCTATATATTCAAACTTGGAAGGGAGAGGCATGGACCTCACATCCTCACACTATACGTATCTAATATATCTAGTGCTTCTCAGCAAAATTTTACAAAAATGAACAGGAGGTTCTTAGTATACTTTTTGATCAAAACGTATATGCGCACTTACCACTTCACGGCGACCTCTATAAAGTGGGTCCCTAACGCTAATGGATATAGCACTGCATGGAACCTCCTGTTCATTTTTGTAAAATTTTGCTGAGAAGCATTAGATAAACGTATAGTGTGAAGATGTGCGGTCCATGCCTCTCCTTCCAAGTTTGTAAATAAATTATCCCAAATGTATTGAGACAGTGCCATGCGAATTGGCAGAGGGAAGAAATGTTTCTCCTGTGCAGCTTTAGGTAGTATGTGGGCAGCTGCGTGTCCCCGAGGTCTGGGCTCGGTGAAGGGAACCAACAGTTTAGGAGTCTGTAGTACTAAGTTTCTGACACTGTTTAGTATAGCGGCTCCAACCCGCTTAGCCGGGTCGGTTTTTCCTGGAGTGGTCTAAGTGATGGACAGGAGGCCACTTCCACGTACCAGGTGAGGCTGGTATCAAGCCCTTAATGGTGTAACTCTGATGCTTTATGGAATCCTATGCAGTCTGCATTAAGAATAGTGAGGGCTACTTCTGCGTTTAGCCAGTGCATAGCCAAGCAGTTGTTAAGGCTTGTTATAAAATTACTGGTTTATGTTTCCTCAATCAATGTGTGATTTATATACCACTGCACTAAACCATCTGATCTTATACAGATAGATGACCCAATTAAATTTGCCTCGAATTATGCAAATTTATATGTAGAAGGGTGGGACGAACTTACTCTCTTTCAAAAAGGACAACTAAAAGGTAACCTCTTCTTTGAAAAAGATTTATTGACAATGTTTTTTTAATTTGGAAAGGTTCTGAAAGTTCCCTCATAAAGTTTTTGGACGACATTAATAATAACAAATTTTTTATTAAATTTAATTCAGTAGTCAGTAAAACCTCTGACTTTTTAGATATTACTATTTTTATTGAACAAAATACCATTCAAAGGAAGAGTTACCATAAAACAACAGATACAAATAGTTATATCCCAATATCCAGTTTCCATCTTCCAAGATCGCTGCTGAATATGCTCAAAAACAATGACCGACTGATCGGGCAATTTATAGCCAGAGGCTATAATAAAGAGTCTTTAGTCCGATCAAAAACATATGTGGGTGATATACCAAGAACTAATTTACTTTATGGGAAAAACATTAGGAAAGATAGAACCCCCTCATCAATAGAAGAACAAATAGCTCAGTTACCGGTGATTATGCAATATCATGTACAGAGCGGAGTAATCAAAAAAGTTTTTAAAAAACATTGGCATATATTAAACAGGATAAGAACATTTGTCCATTTTTATCTATGCATCCAAAATTTGTTTTTAAGAAAGCCAATAACTTAGGTAAGATTTTAGCCCATAGAATTAAGAATATTAGAAATTAGTTAGACAATGGCAATGGGTTAACGTGGCTAAAAAACTTGAAATCTGCTTTTTTTCTTGTAAAAAATGCTATGCTTGCCAGTCTTGTAAAAATAACCTTATAATGTTGGAATTTTCAGTTACAGAATGCAACGAACAATTTAAAATAGAAATTATTACTTGTTCCACTAAAGGGATGATATATTGTCCGTTGCCACTGTAATATGTATGTGGACCACACTAAGGGGGGCTCTTTCTGTCTGTTTAAGGAAACACTTTTATAATATTAAACAAGGATTTTTGGTACATCCATTATCCAAACATTTTTTCACTGTTCACAAGAAGGAGATTTTAAATACGAGCTTTTTCGTTATTAAAAAAAATATCACTAGATTGGACAAATGATGACTTACTGAAAATATGTCTCATGTGAAGCCAAATGGATTTTTTAATTTTAAATACGTTGATACCAAAATGTTTAAATGCAAAAGTGGAACTTTTTTTCATTTTAATGATTAGCTATCATTATTTATGCATAGATAATTTACATATGTTTAATGCATAGTGGGTTAAAAAAGGGTTGGTTTAATGTAATGTTTTTAGGACTATTTCAATAAAGATGTTATTAATATACTTTTAAAAGTTACAGTATTATTTAGTAGTACATCAACTTGATTTTATTTATACACATTTTGGATGCACGCCTTCTCTCCTATCTTTATTCTGTTGTACTGACGGCTCTATAAGTGGTCCGACTATGTTGGCAAAGGAATATGTTTTTTCCAAAACACATTGGTAGTCTGTAGACTCCGTAGTGAGGGTGACGTCACCAGATCTACTAGTCAAAGAAGCGAGCGTGGCCAGAGCGCACGCTGGTTCGTTTATCAGAGTAAGGAAAACTATTGCTGCTTTATTGTGGAATAGAAGACAGGTTATCCACCTTTCTGGTAAGCCAGCTGTCATTTCTGCTATTTTGGCTCACTGGTTTTATGGATATATCTGTGCTAAGTGGTGTTTGATTGTGCTATAGGACCAATGGTGATTGTGGACATTTTTTTTATATATTCACGTAGTATCTCTAAATAGTTATAACGGTCACCTGTAGGCATCTGTTACTCATTTGTTACTCTAATTGGGCCATCTATTTGTATAAAATCGGCTGGTTTAGCGTGGTGGTATATTTATTACATGTTTTTAAGTTTGTTTTTTTACTAAACAATAAGGGTTTGTGTATAGTTTCACCCTATATCCTGCTGCTTTTAGCTCAAGCATGGAGACTGTGAATAGTGTTTTTGAGAGAATCTATCCAATGTGTGATTTAGTTTATTTTTAATAAGGGTAATTGAATTATTCCTCTCGAATAGTATTCCAACAATTAAGAACAATGGTTGAAATCCAGAAGGCCTACCCACTCATGGCTCCCATGTAGATTTTTAATACTCTTAACAAATAATTTTTTTTTCAGTGTACAGTATCTGCTGGATCTTCTTTTTATCGTGGCTATAACTTGTATAATAGTCAGTCTGTGCATAGTAATCCCTTGGATCCAGATTCAGTAAACAGAAACATATTTGGAGCTGCAAACTGGATGTCATATATCTAGATTTTTCTAAAGCATTTGATACGGTGCCACATAAAAGGCTGGTAAATAAAATGAGAATGTGTGCAAATGGGTAGGCAACTGGCTCACTGATAGAAAACAAAGGGTAGTAATTAACGGTACATACTCAGACTGGATCGCTGTTACTAGTGGGGTACCACAAGGGTCAGTATTGGGCCCTATCCTCTTTAACATTTTCATTAAAGGTCTTACACAGGGATTACACAGTAGAATATCGATCTTTGCAGACGATACTAAGCTCTGTAAAGTAATCAACACAATAGAGGATAATGTGTTCTTACAAAGGGATCTGGATAAGTTGGAGGCCTGGGCGGGGAAATGGCAATGAGATTTAATATAGATAAATGCAAGGTATGCACCGGGGAGGAAAAATCCATTACATGATTACATGTTAAATGGAAAAACACTGAGTAAAAGTGACATGGAGAAGGACTTGGGAATCCTAGTGGACAGTAAACTTAACTCTAGCAGCCAGTGTCCCGGGAGCAGCTGCCAAGGCTAATAGGATCATGGGGTGTAATTTAAAAAAAGGGGGATAGAGGCACATGATGAGAACATTATTCTCCCCTTATACAAGTCACTGGTTAGACCACATGTACAGTTTTGGGCACCATGCACAGGAAAGACATGTAAGCTTGAACAGTTTCAAAAGCGGCAAAAAAAATAATAAAAGGACTGGTGACTACAGTACCCAAAAGATTAGCAAGATTAGGTTTATTTAGTTTAGAGAAAAAACGGCTTCGGGGGAAAATAAATAAATATGTTTAAATACATCAAAGGGCAATATAGAGAATTTCTCCCAAGATTTATTTATACCCAGGGCTGTACTAGAACAAGGGGCATCCTCTACTTCCTTGAGGAACGAAAGTTTCTACATAAACATAGAAAGGGATTCTTTACGTAAGAGCAGTGAACTGTGGAACTCTCTGCCAGAGGACTTGTCCCTGGGAATTCAATAACGGAGTTCAAAAAAGGTTTAGATGCATTTCTGGAGCGTAATAATATAACAAGTTATAGTGTCTAGGATTCAGGAGAGGGGTCATTGATCCAGGGATTTTTCTGATTGCAGATTGGAGTCGGGAAGGAATTTTCCCTAAAATGAGGACAAATTGGCTTATACCTCATTGGGGGTTTTTGCCTTCCTCTGGATCAACACCTTAGCATAGCAGGCTGAACTGGATGGACGTCTTGTCTTTTTTCGGCCTTACAAACTATGAAACTATGAATAGTGTTGACATGGCCAAGTGACCAAATGATGTCCAAAAGATTTTCACTGATAGAGGTTTACCTCTACTACAAAGTTTAGAAAAATCTTCAGCACAAAGGGATAATTGGCTCAATTACTTGGTCAAAGTCTCAGCTGTACAGTGCTTGGAGATGTTTGAAGCAAAAGTACAAAATAAATCAAATAGAAAAATATAGAATCCGGCACCCAAAGCTCCACTGCTTTAAAGGGAATGAGTCATCAAAAAATGACTACTTGTTTAAGTCGCGTTGTTATGTTAAACACATTTTTTAGGATTTTTATTTTTTATTTTTCATATCACTTTTTAAATCATTTTTAATAAGTCTTGAAGTTTTCACTTTGACAACTAAGCTTGGCTTGCACTGCTTTAACAGCAGTCAGAGAGATGCTTTACAGTTGCTTCATGCACATAGGAGACTTAAGAATGACTCAGTCCCATTCATTTCTGCAGGAGAGTTTTCTAGTCATGCACTGTAACTTGGGAAGAAATCAGTGTGCAGGGAGGTGAAAGGGTGAACTGTGACTATCTCCTCTGTACTGGTGGATCCTGGGGTTATCTATTCACACTGGTGGTCTCCTTTCAGTTTGACCCTGTTTGTGTTAATAAGACAGACAACTGAGAATCTTTCTCTACAGAACAGGAAGTGTCAGACTATTATTAGGCCTAGTGGCCAAAGTGAAAACTGCAGGACTTAAGAATCAATAAAGAATACTGAAAGTGATATGGAAAATTAAAAAAAATATAACCAAAAATTCTTAAAAAATGTGTTAAACATAAAAACGTGAGTTAGATCACTTCCGCACTTCTGATTACTACCTCAGGGAAAAGTTTGCTGGTTCCTTGGGCAGACAGAGGTAGGACATACAGACTAGGGAACGTATAGGTTTTTCTAAGAAAGGTTACAAGGAAGGGAAATTCCCACACTGGTAGGGGATCTTATCATTGATTATTCCTTGATGAGGAAAGGGTGGTTCATAAAATTTTTTGGTGATAGATTTTTCCGTTTCCAGGGTTGCTGGTGGGTGTAGGGGAGGGCCCTTTTTAGGATTATTTAAGTTTGGCTCGGTTTATCTTTTATTGGGTGTTATTATAATTAAATGGAGAAGTTTAAGTTTTTAACAGAGCATTTAAATGTTACATATTGAAATGTTAATCTATATTGCGATGTGATTGTTTGTAAAGGATGATATCTTTTCTTCTCAATAAAAATCATTGTTTTAATAAAAAAAAAAAAAGTGAGTTAAACAATAAGTCATTTTTGATGACTTATTCCCTTTAAAGAATTAAAATACAAACTGTTTATTAAAAAATCTTAAAAGGTTTGGTCACAAAGAAAAAAACAAATGCTTGCTTGTTTTGGCTATGCACCTTAACTCAAAGGTTGTTTTTATTTATAATGCAGTCATAATAATAAGTCTTTTCCTCCTCATCAATTTCAATCTACATAGACATATGAGGGCTTTCATTTTGCAGGACCAGATGCGCTTTCTAATGGTGTCATTCCCTGTACCATAAAATATACTGGGAAGTCGCAAAACATTTTTAAGTGGGGCAAAATGCGAAGTAAAATGTACTTGTGCCATGTTTGCAGGGGTTTTTATTTTCTGGCATTCACTTGTTGGTATAAATTATGCGTTATCTGTATTCTGCTGGTTGATACAATTCCAGTGATACCAAATATCTAGGATTTTCATTGTTATAGTACCGTAAAAAAAAACCCAAACATTTTCTATTTTTTAAATTTGTGCCGCAGAGCTATTTTCTGCAACCAATAACTTTTTGTACTTTCAACTATGGACCTGAGTGAGGATGCATTTTTTGCAGAGTGAAGTGTTCTTTTTTTGGTACCATTTTGGGATCATGTGACTGATCACTTTTATTCAAATTTTCGGGGGACACAAAATGGTCAAAATAATGAAGTTTTGGCGTTTGGAATTTTTTCTCTTCTACGATGTTCAGGTTAAACGGGATAATGAAGTTTATATTTTATAGATGCCACTTTTCAGATGCAACAATACTAGTGATAGCGATTTACGTTGACTATCGTCATTAGGGCTCTATAGTCGATATCGGCAATTATCAATAAGAATATCCGATAGTCGATAAAGATTATCGCCGATTACGCATTAAAGTCTATGGGAGAGGAACAACACCTTCATTCTTACACCCAAAACAGGGATGGAGAAGCTGAATTAACATCTACAACAGTCAAAGGATCACGTGCTAACAGTCTAGGCAACACACTTAGGTTATAAAAGTCACAGACCATTCACTAACCCTGTCATGCACCACAGCATACCCTTAAACCTGCATGACGCCACAAATTAAAAAGTGCCAAAGGCAGTATGATTTGAACCATCATTTTACTTGAACTGGACATTGAAATAACCCTGTCCTCGGAACGCAGCATGAGCCCCCCAAACCCTGCAAAGAACCCCAAATATAAAAGTGCCGAAAAAGGAGTCTTTCTCAACCACCATTTTAGTTGAACTGGAGCATTAACTAAGCTGTCCCTGGACCCGAGTATGACCATTAAACCTGCTGACCCCCAAATTAAAAAGTGCGCTTGGAAAAGGTGAGTCTTAGAACACCATTTTAGTTGAACGGACATTACTATATCTGTCCTGACCGCAGTATGACCATTAAACCTGCTGACCTCCAAATTAAAAAGTGCCCCCGGGAAAAGGAGTCTTTTCAACCAACATTATTAGTTTCACTAGGACATAGACTAACCTGTCCTGGGCCACAGCATGAGCCCCAACTGCATGACCCCCACAATTTAAAAAGTGCCGTAAAAAGGATTCTTTCAACCACCATTTTAGTTTCACTCGACATAGGACTATACCTGTCCTGGGCACAGCAAGACCCTAAACCTGTTTGACCCACAGATCACAAAGTGGCACTATGCTATTTTGTACAGTGACTGTCATTTAGTATAATTTTTTGTAACTGACATTTGTTTTAACATAATTAATTAGGGAAGTTTTATTTATAGTTTTTTCACATAATAATCATCTTGCCTTTTTTTCAAGTGTGATAACATACAACATACATACACCCCTCCCTGCAGGTTTTAAAGGTAATTTTTTAGACGTGTAGATGTGTTGATTTCGTCCGCACTACCCCATAAGTAATAAAAATGTCCTAATCATCCCCAAATACTTCTTAGTTGAGAAGAGGTATCATTGGCCCTCCTGGGCTTCTGAGAGTGATTCAGCCAAACAATTCAATGGTTTCATTTTTCCTCCAAATCCTTCTTCAGTGATGTTGTGTCCAGCCCTGTGCCCTTTTTTGACACTTCGAACGGGGGGGGCGGGGGGTGGGCGGGGCGGGGGGGGGGGGGAGAAATCGAACCTTTTTTTCAAAATCTGTATTTTTTTAGAGAAATGTGAACTCACTACTGATCTGCCCGCCTAGTACTGGTGAGGAGCCAGTGCTGCCGCCCCCCCCCATCAGTCATCTGTTAACCATCTGTTAACACTGGAGGTCCAGCTGCCAGGCTGATTACAGTGGGTGCGTGAGAGTAGTCCAGGCAATGCGTCTGTCCCATCAATCAACTATACGCAGGTTCATCTGCCATGAGCCGGAGTTACAGTGGGTGCGGTGATGAGCCCAGCTGGTGTCCGTTCATCGTATTTACACGGGAAAAAATGCCCTTAAGACGCAGCAAACGAAAACAGTCCGTGCTTGAAGCAATGCAGAAGTGTGAGGTAGGACCGTCCAGCCTTCCCACAGTACAACAGTCAAGACCTGGGTAGTGCGTCTGTGCCCCTCCGTATTAGTGGCGGACCAATTGAAGCCTCACTTGGAAAAACAGTGGGTTACACGCTCCTGTTTCCACCCAGGTTGGCCCTTTTTCTTGGCATTCTTTTTCTCGATTATACTCAAAACGTGCTGGATGAAATTGAGTCTCTGTGTCTTCTTTGTTCTCTGGTCCATTGCTCCATACTCCATGTCCACGTGAAATAGACTTAACGATCTGGGCAAGTCTTCCTGTACCTCCCTTGGTACATATTCATAGGAATTTTTTTAAACCAGCTATTTTTGTACATGCAAGTTTTTTAGTAGTTTAATTCTAGAAAACACATATTTGTAAAATAAGGATGGAATCCCACCATGTCTTTGTTTTCTCATAATTTTAAATTGTTTTAAATTTGATATCTCAATACAGGATTGCCTAGCTACTGTTTAAAGATTCTTTGGCTAAAACATGGCATTTTGCAATATGTGTCCATTTAAAACAGTGTCCCTTAACCTATTCCTGTTTCTTGACAGATGGTAGCACCATCACCCTTGAGGCCACTCTTTGACAATAGATTAAGAACAAATTTCTGTTAGAAACCAACATTTTTACAATAGAACCTGTAGTCTAGCTTGCATGTCACAGCAGAGAATGCCCCCGAAAAATTCAAAACATGACCCCATGAGCCACTTTTAGACATTTGTGAAGAACAAATGTCTGTTAGTAACATTTTTTTTTTATAATAGGGTACCTGTAGTATAGCTGCATGTACACAGCAAAAATGCCCCCAAAATATTCAGAAACATGACCGCTTGAGGAGCCACTTTGCAAATTGTGAAAACAAATGTATGTTCGAAACAACATTTTTTTTAGAATAGGACCTTGTAAGAGTGTTCAGGGCATCTCCAAGCAGCATGACCCTCAAAAGATTATAAATAAATGACTTCACAATTCACTGGTTAAAAATTGTGATGGAGAAGATGCCACTCAAGAAGCCACATTTCTGTTCCAAATGACCATGATTATTTCCTGTTATCTTCACAGCAAAACAAGACCTCAACACCATTGGACAATGCGAAAACTTCCTAAAGATAATAGCTAGTAAATGGAATACCGGTGTGCAAGAAACCTTGTGCTGTCTTTTACATTGTCTCCTCGCAACAGCAAAACCCAGCAAAATAACTGTTGTGTAACCGAGAATAAAAATTGCAAGTAAGAATGATCATTATAAAAAAAAAAAGAAAAAGGTTTATCAAGAGGATCCATGTTCTGTTTGAAGGGAATTGAAATAGACCGTGCAACTTATCAGGTTGACCCTCGTGGTAGGCATATTGGGGCTACAACATCATCATAGAGTCCATGCTTTATTCATCATGATGAAAGTTCAAAAACGATCCCCCATTATCTGTGGAAAGGCCGGGATGCGTTTGTCCAGTAATGAATCCTATCCATCTTGTGCATGAAGGTCCGCCTCTAGAAATGACACGTGGCTGCTGGGCATGGACAACACCTCTATGCGTGGCGTAGCGAGCTCTGGCCGTGGGGGGCCATTTCGTACCATTTTGGATACCCAGCAAGTCCAATTGGGTCCGAACACATACAAAAACATCGGTGTTGAGTACGCAGGATAGTCGTGCACCATGATCTTAAGCTGGTCTCTTGTGTGTAGATGTGTGCCCGTGCATTGCAAGCGTTGGTGAGGTGTAATAAAGATTGCCATAGGTCCACCTAATAGGCTTCTGCAAACCTTGCCTGCTGCTGCTATCTGGCTTGGCCGTGGCGCTACGGCTACTTGTCACTTCTACTTGCTGTGCGACGTCGCTGATGTTGTATCCACCGAGACGTTTTTGAGAAACGTGAAGCCCGGACGTCAACAGATTTCTCCAGTTGATCAAACAGCAAGGTTCTCCATTTTCCTGCAATTTACGTCACTCTATTTGGTGGGTGGAAGGAAGAGAGCTGAGTTTTGTTCTTGTACTGGGATCCAGGAGGATAGCCACCCATAACTGTTGTTCTTTTGATGGCCTAAATGCGAGGATCAATGTTGGAGGAAATGGAGCATCCAAGCAGCTGTCATTGAGAGATGGAGCCTTTGTTTTTCCCATAGCCCCTGGGTCGAGGGGCAACGTACAAACTGGATCATCCTCATCTTCCTCCTCTCCAGACATCAAATTCCGCGGTGTCCAACCTCTTTCCAAGGCAGGGGTACGTCGGGTAACGGGCGTTAACTAGGAATACCGGCTCCTCGACTGCCTCCGCTTCTCCCCGCACAGAGCTTCCACACAGGTGCAGCCCTTACTATTTGCCTCAGATGATGCACCCTGAGAGCATGAGGCGCCGCCCTTGTCACTAGCCCTGGACCCATGAACCTCACTTGCCTAATGAAGACCGATAAGAATTGAGAAACGTGTCGGGCCTTGTGGATTCGACGGAGAGAAGAGGCTCCGTGTCCCGCAATCTGTGTCACTCCTCCTCCTCCGTCCGCTGGCGTGACTATGGTTGTTTCAGAGTGCCAACGACGTTCCAGAACTAAGTTCACCACAATGCCTCAATGCTGACAGGCAAAATCAAAACCGCACATCATCGCCAATTGGTGGCTTCTCAACTGGCAAGGAGTGGTGCCAGAGCTCTTTCACCCTACCACCTCTCTCGTGGCATCAACACCCCGAGGTCCGCACCGCTGCATGTCAGGCCATGTGTCACTTCGTACTGCTAATGGCATTGCCTGCAGCCACAAATCCTGGAGCATGTGTAGGGTGGAATTCCCATCGTGTTGCAACGGTCAACAATGAACGTTGACGGGAGGGCTGAGCTACGCTGCAACTCAGACCAGCGGACGAAGCAAGGTAGCAACGCGAAGTGCCTAACCTTAGACTTCGAGCCTTCCTCAGCAGGCAGTCCAGACCCGGTACTACTTTAGAAATTTCTGACACAAATTCATGACAAGTGCCAGCAAGGGATGGGGGGCTCCAGCCTACGATCTTAAGGCGGCCAGCAGATTTATCGCCCTTAATTGCAACACCACCTTTGCCTGGCACAAGGTTTCCTTGTCACCCAGCCAGCGCTCTGCCCTCATTGCGGAGAGCCGTCCACAGCTCCTGACCTGTGAGGGTGACGGTCTCCAAAGACAGATTAATTTCAACACGGCCTGGTTTCTCTGGGCACTGATAGCCACCAAGGACCTTGGGGAAAGAGCTATGCACCATCCCTGCGTGTTTTGAAGAGCGTGTGCCGAGCCTGAGAGCCACCGCACCCCCTGAGACAACCACCCAGCTCACCCAGTGGCTGTCACAGAGAAATAGGCGCCTTGGCCATGCTTACTATCCATGTGTCCGTGGTCAGATGGAATTTTTCCGGACAAGCAGATGCAGACAACGCATGAAATTTTAGAGACACGTGGCTGGCCAGGCAGGACGGCTTCTGGCAAAGAAATGCCATGCTTCGCATCAGGGTATTGGGGCAGGCAAGGGCCATGACGTGGCGAACCTTAATCTGTGTCCACCACCGGAAAGGCAAAAATTCCAAGGCCAAAAGCACCTTGCAATGCCGACATTCAGGCTTTTGGCTTTGGGATGGTTGGTTAAAGTTGGTTTTTCTACCTGCTTCCAAACTGGAAAGGAAACAAAGCTGGCTTGCTTAGACTGGCCCTGTACCGTGCAGTCGTCAAACTGGGCGGGAGGAAAGGGTTAGGATGGTCTCTGGTGGCTGCGGGTGGTACTCTGCGACGGTGGGACTAAGCGAGGCTGAGAGTACATGGGCAGCTGAGGAACGCTGGTGGTGGCGGAGTAGGAGAGGCGAACAGAGGGGTGTGACATTGGTTGGAGCCGGCGTCGGTCCAGCCCTTTTTTTTGCCAAGTGTTTGACCCCATCCATTTCAAACTCATGCATTCGCTGCAATTGACTAGACATGTTGGTGGTGTTTAACCACCTAAGTCTTGCCTCTACTTATGCGTTTATGGCCAAAGGCGGCATATGACATCGCTTGGGTGAATCAGAGGCTTGCTCAAAAAGGCCCAGGGCTTGAAGGTCCTGGACCTTTGTTGACGGCGATAAGGCGAGGAGCGGGGTTAGCGCTGACACGTGGTTTTGGCGAATCATATCAGCGGACCCTTCTGCACCGCCCTCTCCTTTTTGAGGCAGGACCCGTAACTGACACTACCCCATCCGTCTTCTCCTCGTCCAGTGATGAAGCGCTCGACAAGCAATAAAAATTCTGCTGAAAAGACATGTTGGATCCGCAATGTCGTCAATCATCAATCAACAACCCAGGTGACTTCTGTCCTAACATTCTTGCATCCAGGACTGCAGCTACAAGCAAGAGGATGCAAAAGGCGTTGCCGACCGCCCGGATTTTTTGCCGATTGACCAGCTTCCTCTCTCCCTCTGATGCATCAGTTAACTGGGCGTCAGGAAGCAGACAAAATCAAATCCTCTCGGCCTCCCTTGATCCTGTTAAACATGCCTTCTACCAAAAAATAAAACCGCATTTTTTTCATCAAAGAGGTCTTCAGAAAATGGATTATATCCCCAATGGTGGGTACAGGATTGACATTTGGGCTGCCTTCAATGTTGACGGATGCCGGATGATGCTAGGACGACAATTTGTGTCCGTGACTGGGAAGGACAGGAGGTAAACTGCAGTTGCAGGTGCAATTAACCAACGAAAGGGACAGAATTGGCGACGCGTTCGTTACTGAGATTTCACAGGCCCTGACCCAGCGAAGACAGGCCTGAACGGTCTGTACTGACGATCCGCTGGCATGCTTTTTTCGCCCAGCACTGGAAGAGCACCTTCTCTTCTAACCTCTACCTCCATGTCCTACCCCCCTCTTTTGCTCAACACTTACCACCTGAATTTTCGCTCCATGTTTCAGAAATATAAAAATTGATAGTAATGGAAAGAGTTTATGTAAAGCCCACTTAGTAAAAGACGGCAAATCACAGCTATTCTCAAATCCTCAAATCAAAACAAATTGCTGGATTCAAATTTAACTGCAAAGTAGCTCTAATTCAACAAGCTGTAACTGCGCCAAAGTGAAAAACACGTAATCAGAAATATATTCTGATAATGAAAAGGTATTGTTTTTGCACCTATCACCCCGGTTGGCTGTACTAGAAAATTGCTGGATTCCTACATTTTAACTGCAAGGTGGCTAAATCAACAAAGCTGGAATGGGCCAAAATTAAAAAGAACACCTATCTGAAATGTATACTGGATAATAAAAAAGTGAAGTTTTTTTGGCACCTAACATAGAGAACCTTCATTTACTAAAAAGATGTTTATTCCAAAAAAAAAAAAACAAAAAAAAAAAAAAAAAAAAAAAAAAAAAAAAATATAAAAAAAAAAAAAAAAAAAAAAAAAAAAAAAAAAAAAAAAAAAAAGAAAAAAAAAAAAAATTAAAAAAAAAATAAAATATAGTTTAGCTGCCCAATATCCCAGAATAAAATTTCATTAGAAAACTGTTAATAATAAAGCTATTGCAGTGCAATTCCCTACACTAAGTCATGGTTAACTATACCGTAATTCTTTAAAGCTTGTCTGTGTTTCGCCCGTGGGCCCCCCCCCCCGCCTCCCTCCGTGACTTTACAGGCGGTAGATGCCCTTTATAATTCTCTACCAACTACAAAAAATCTTTCAAATCCTCTGATCTACCTAAGTTGTAAGGAGTCCACAGCTACCAGTAGAGCCTTTCCTCTGTGAAGAAATAGAAAAAAAAAATAAATTCGCTGACTGTTTTGGACCCAGAGCGCAAACGTCCGACGGCCTAAGAACGCTGAAGACATTGGATCCATGAACAAGAAGCTTCGGAAGTAAAACGAGTTCATGTGATTTTTTCCACCAATCCACCATACACATCCCAGTCATGACGTCGCCACACATCTCCCCTGCTCTATTCTGTAAGCTGATTTCGGCCGCCAAAATGACAGTAAGCGCCAAAAATGCGCGATATTAATAGATGATTCACAGATTTTAACCCTAATTAATCGCATTGATCTAATAAAATTCGATCAACGTAAAAACTTGTGCCGATTTCAACTTTGCGATAAATAATCGCTCAACACTCTAAGACACATTAACTGACAACAATTTTGAGCATGAGATACAAATAAATGTTGACCCAACTGCCTATCGTTCAACACCCCCCCCCTACCCCTATCCCAACCCACCTCCTTCTTCGCCACCCTCTCCTAAAACTAAATGTGGAGAAAACTGAATTAATTATCTTACCCACCGTCCCACTATAAATCCCCTCCGACTGATCTCTCCTATCTCAGGTCAATGGCCATACACTCTCAACCCTGTTCCTCCAAGTCCACTGCCTTGAGTTAAAATCTATGAACTCCCCTCCTGTCTTTCAAACCCGTCCACATCCAGTCCTTTCTTCTGCCTGCCACCTCCACCTGAAAAATGTCTCTCGCATCCGCTCATTCCTCAACTTCGACTCTACAAAAATGCTAGTCCACGCCCTTGTCATCTCTTGACTACTGCAACATACTTCTCTGCGGCCTCCCGTCTAGCACTCTTGCTCCCCTTCAATCCATCCTCAACTCTGCTGCCCGTCTCATCCACCTCTCTCCTCGATACTCCTCTGCCTCTCCCCTCTGCCAATCCCTGCACTGGCTGCCCATTGACCAGTGAATTCATTTCAAGTTACTAACCCTGACCTACAAGTCTCTCCATAACCTCTCCCCTCCATACATCTCTGCCTTAATCTCAAGATATCTCCCCTCTCGCAATCTCTGTTCCTCACAGGACCTTCTTCTCTGTTCTCCTCTTATCAGTTCCTCACATATCCGTCTCCAAGACTTCTCTCGTGCTTCCCCCATACTCTGGAACTCACTGCCCCAACACATTAGACTCTCCACTAACTTCCCCAGGTTCAAAAGCAACCTGAAAACCCATCTCTTCAGGACTGCCTATAACCTGCAATAACCTAGCAGCCACTGTGCTACCCCAAAAACATGTCTGCCCCTCACCTTCTGTCTCTCTCCTCCTCCACTGTAGATTGTAAGCCCTCGCGGGCAGGGTCCTCACTCCCCCTGTGCCAGTCATAAGTCAGTCACTATTATCATTGTACTTGTTTGATATATGTATATATTTAAATGTACAGCGCCCTGGAATCAATGGCGCTTTAAAATAAATAATAATAATAATAATAATGCCGCAGACAAAAGTGTTGGCATTGCCGTATGGAGTTATTCTTTTATGCGCAATTTTTTTATAAATATGTTGTACATGGTGCACAACATTATTTCTGTCATAATTTATGCCAGAAATTAGGCACAGCAATGAACATACATATGTGCCAGTCAATTGAGATAAACTGCGATAGTAGATAATATGTGTACATTTATTCTATTTTTGCATTTGTATTTTATCAGTCATACAAAAACAGCGTATAAATATTTTTTCTTTAACAAAAAATAGAACAAATAGGTACAATATGGAAGCAAAAACTAAACAAATTATATTGTATTGTGCATCTGTATTTGCACCTAAAATCTTAACCCTATCAGGCCAGTTTTAATCTCTACAACAGAGCCCTATTTTCAAATCTGATATATGTCAATTTATGTGGGAATAACTTTTTAATACTTTTACCTATCCATTTGATTCAGTGAATATTTTCTTGTGACACATTTTGCTTTGAGGTAATAATAAATTTTGGTTCATACAATCTTTGCTATTGGTGAAAAATAGCGAAATTTTGTGAAATTATTTTTACAATTTGCAATTTTCAAAGTTCAAAACTTTCTCCAGACAGATAGTTATACCACATAAAGTAGTTTATAACTAGCATCTATCATATGTCTACTGTATTTTGGAATACTTTTTAAATACCTTTTTAATTTTTTTATGAAATTGGGAGGCTTAGAAATTTTGCAACAATCTTTCATTGTTTCAAGAAAATTTGCAACATAGACTATATTTTTAGGTACCAGTTCAGTTCTGATGTTACTTTGAGGGGCCTATATGTTAGATACCCATATAAATAACTCCATATAAAAAAATAACACCTATTAAAATATTCAAAACAGCATTTGGAAAGTTTGTTAACCCTTTGGAGACCACAAAAATTAAACCAAAGTGGAAGTGAAGTTTCACTCTTTCTGCAGATTTTCAATTTTTATCCAAAATTCACTGGTACACATTATATGTTATCGGGGAAATGCAAATCAACATTAATTCCCCCAATTCTGCTGTATTCAGCAATATCTTAGGACCAGCGTCTATTTAAATCAACCAAAAGCTGGGATACGAGGCGAAACTACTGGGATTTTGGGGCTCATTTTAATGCATGTTTTAGACTCATTTCCCCTAAAGAGACTCATTTAGAAACTGACCATTAAGGAATATATCCAGGGGTGTAGTGAGTATATCGACCCCACAGGTGTTTCACGGATTTTTTTTTTACGTTACGCTGTGAAAATGGAAAAAAATTTTTTCCAACAATATGCAGGTTTAGCTGAACATGTTTCATTTCCATAAGCAATCCTGAAAAAAACACCTTAAAATTTGTTTAGTGGGTGTCATGTCGCATTTGCAAAGCCCCCAAAGTACCAAAACAGGTGAAGCCTTCCAGAAGTTGCCCCATCTTGGATTCAGCACTCCTAATGGAACTCATCTATGGATGTATTGTGCATTTTGGGCCCACAGGTTTTTCAGAGTTTTATTAGTATTGGGCTGTGAAAATGGGGAAAAAATCCTGCAGTTCTGTCGTTGTATTTTCAGCTTCATTTTTACAGTATTTGCCATGCATTATAAAGGACATGTAGGTCGTATGTAGGTTGATACAATTAACCTGATATTAATTTAACATAGTAATGGAAGTAGGAAATCTGAGTAGGAATCAAAATTGTTTGGCACTATCCAATTAAAACTTATTTATTTATATGTATTTAATGTAAATATTTATATTTAATACATTTAATATTTATTAAAAAACTATATTGAAAAGGAGAATAGAAAGGTGCAGGTAAAAAAATGTTAATAAGTACACTTATGTGTTTTGTACTGAACGTAGCCCTTGTTCACAGCACAGCCCTTGTTCACACTGTCCCTCATAAGCGTTTATTAGGTAAATTAGAATCCATTGCTTTAGAAATAACAGTATGTAATTGGATTAAAAACTGACAATCGAATCGTACTTAGAGAGTGGTGGTAAATGACTCCTACTCTGAGTGGTCCCCGGTTGTGAGTGGTGTGCCCCAGAGCTCAGTATTGGGTCCTCTTTTATTTAATGCATTTATTAATGATATTGTGGATGGGATCAATAGCACGGTTTCTATTTTTGCAGATGACACCATGCTAATATGTAAA